>CACRXK020000287.1:0-91652 GCA_902702795.2 Paramuricea clavata
CTGCGATTCCGGTGCAGCGCTCTAACCAACTGAGCTACAGAGGCCAGCTGTTAAGCTGTAACCGTAAGTTCATGTATATATAGGTAATCGGGTGTGCGGGTTGTGATAAGGTGGACTTCATGACTTAGATTCTTGCACTTCACTTAATATTAGAATGTTAGGGTTTGGAATCCAAGTGAGAATAATTATTAAATACTCTATCTCCATATTCTCCATAAAATATTAAATACTCTATCTCCATATTCTCTCATCAGATGAATTAAATGATCAGGAAGCCAGCAATCAGTCGGAGGCAACAAGACTTGCTGCGCAGGAAATACAAAAGCTAGTCGAAGAAAAGCAAAATTTAGCGAAGTTTTTACAACAGCAGGTATTGGCAATGTTTTTGTCACACACATTTTATATCCTTCATCGATGAAACAGGTGCCGAACTTCATGCTATTCCACTATTCCGTAAACTTGGAAAAAAGTGAAATCTCTGGATGCTGAGGAAAATTTTTGCACACAGTCTAAGGGAATCGTAATATCACACTCCTTATCTGTCATTGGAGACATGTAATATTAAACAATCAATTATACTTTGTACAGTAAAATTTTCCATTGTTTTTACGGACTTTACGTTTCCTGGTTTGCCCACCTTTGGAAAACATGGCTAGAAAAAAACGTTTCCTGTTTTGCCATGGACAATATTCGGTAATCTCGCAAACACTTCAACCAAATATTTTTGATGGAAGAATGAAATTTATCAACTAGGAGTCTATAGCACAGTAGCTTACAGTTGTTCTTTCTTTGTTTCTGAATTCTAGAGCGATATGAACGACAAATTAAATCGGTAAATATTTTACTATACGTTATATCGGGGAGCTCCATAATAATAACGGGAAATACAAGTTTGAGATTATAATCATGAAACAGCTAAGCAAAACTGTTTTTGTAAAGGGAATAGTATGTAGAATGTAGTTGCGGTTGTCGATGGGTGCTGCTCAACGATGGCTTTCCCAAAAAAAGCTTTCCCTTCAATTAGTGACTTGCACAAAAGGCTTCAAATATCTCATATGGCAGGTTAGAAGACGGAAATCTATAGCCCTCATATTATTATTAGATTTTTTAAATACTGAACACTGATTCGCAACTTACAAGGTATAACTTACAATTTTACCCGCACGATGTCTCGCATACTTACATTGCAGAAATGCATCAATCCCTCCATTAAATGAGCTTAGATCCCCCACTCATGATTTACTACACTCCCATTCATATTAATGTTCAACCCATTTGAATTTATTCAGTGAACTAGCCGAGGATGAAACAAAAATTGCCGAGCTTGAACGCATGGTGACGAACTTAAGCCGAGAGTCTCAAGACAAACGAGAATTGTTAGAAAGTATTCAGAGTGACAAAGAGACAATCAGCAAGTGAGTATAGAAATGTAGGGTTTCGTTCCCCCAGTGAACTCAATCTATTTACCTGGAATGATAACATCACAGAGTAGAGACATACAGAGACGTAACTGACCGTTGTAAACACTGCGGAAGATTACGTTATCATGTACCCACTTTTTTTCAGGCGACCGGGCGAAAAATGATCAACTGCGCATGCTCAGCAAGTTTAAAGTGAGTCGTCATCAGATCGTCATCCAATCAGATGCATGCATCTAGTAACTTGCCGAGCATGCGTACAAAAAAAGTGGGTACACTAGTTACGTCTCTGTCTGTCTCTACTCTGTGATAACATTCAGTCATTTGGCTAAAAAGTGAAGCCTCGCGTGAGCACGCGTGAGCAGTGGCTCAGCTCTCCACGCCATTCCCACGCCATATAGTACGTCAGTTTCAATCCCCTTATACGCCATCACCTCGCGCGCATAGAGATTATAAATAACACTAGAGGAGTCATCGAGTTTAAAAAATGGGAACGCAGCTAATGGGGGCAAATTCAAGTCCCGGATATAAAATCGTGCTCTTATTGGCTGATTTGAAACTCGTCACCAATGGGAACACGAATACACATCCGGGACTTAAATTTGCCCCCCAATAGTCGCGTTCCCTTTTTTTTACTGAATTAATATTACAATGCCTCCTCTAGTGTTATTTATAATCTCTATGCTCGCGCGGTCAATTGCCACGCCATATAGTACGTCAGTTTCAATCTCCTTATACGCCATCACCGCACGCGGTCAATTGCCACGCCATATAGTACGTCAGTTTCAATCTCCTTATACGCCATCACCGCACGCGGTCAATTGCCGCGCCATATAGTACGTCAGTTTCAGTCCCCTTATACGCCATCACCGCGCGGTCTATCACGAATCAGCGCGCGTCAAGTGGCGTTGGCATTGGCTTCACGTTTCTCTCGCATGTTATCATTCCAGATAAAGACATGGAGTCCACTGCGTTCCCCTGCACCATTTGTGATGGCCGTGTTTTTCACGATGAAATAGACAACTTGCATGTTAAACTAATGTTTGATCTAGGCAAAGAAAAAAGTAAATTTTCATAAATAAATTATTAAAATTGCAAAATTTGGTTGCGAAATGTTGTAAGGCTTGGAAAATATAGACTTGCGAAGTTTGCAAATTTTGTATATGTTTGTATTACGTGCGGAAATTGTTACCATTTTTGAGCCGAAAATGGTAACAATTTCTCCACGTAACACAAACATGTACGAAATTTGCAAACTTTGCAAGGCTATATTTTCCAAGCTTTATATCAATTCGCAACCAAATTTTGCAATTTTACTAATTTCATTATGTTCTTTTTAGCTGTGGTGTGATTCCCTTCTCTCTACTTATATTAGAATTTAGTCTAACATGCAAGTTGTCCATTGCAATAGCTGTGATTTTTACATGCACAATTAATATTGAATAACTTAACTGTAACTTTAATAAGTTTGCCACCTCGAGTAACTCTATTTAGCCAATATTATAATAATATAAACATGGATGTTACCTGTTCAGTTTGGGTCAAATTTTGACTCTATCCATCATTTCAAGAGGAAGTGCAAGAATCTCAGGAGAGATGCGCACATCTTAACCTCCCCTCAACCTTTTTTGCATTTATTCTTAAGAGCATTACAGCAAAACAAAGAATTAAAGGAACAGCTTGGCCAACTCGAAACACGTTTCGTCGAAATGGTAAGTCACACATTAGACTGTGTTAAAAAATTTATTTTCGAAGGAAAAGTATTACAGAATTACAGGCCTTTCCGAATGGACCATTGCTTGCGCAAACTTATTTTCGTAGCAATTCGATGCGCCATTTTGCATTATACATTTCACGCCAACCGTCTATTTTGATTGACTGCTGGTATCGATAAATCAAGACTTTTAATCGTACAGTACGTCATTGGAAACCTTCACCCGGCTGACTTTGACAGAATTGGGCAATTTGTCAAGTGTACTCAATGTTTTTTGTAAAGATTAGGCCCTCAGATTAGGCCAAGGGTTTCAGCAACTATATAGGCCCCCTGGCATACCCGGTGCATAAGATAGTAGTAAGATAGTAATTTTATCTTCTCGTGGCGAAGCATGTAAAGTGTAAATTCCAAGAAATAGACAATTCTCATTATGGACTAATTTTGAAACTAGGCAAGGAGATGCAAATAAATCACCACAGCTAGAAAGAGCATACTAAAATGAGTAAATTTACGAATTTTGATTGCGAAATGTTGTAAAATGCGGAAAATATAGCCGTAGGCTATAGCCGTAGCCGTATAGCCGTAGCCGTAGCCGCTAGGCCGTAGCTGTGTTGATTTATTTGCATCTCCTTGCGTAGTTTTAAAATTAGTCTATAATGGGAATTGTCTATTGAATAAATTCCAAAAATGTTACTGTGTAGCATGATAGCTTAAAAAATAACGTATTAATATACGAAAATTTGTGGAGCCACTGTACTAGAAATAGTCCAAGGACAAATCGAGTAAATATTTGTTAAATTTAGATGGAAACTGGATGAGAAATTAGTATAGGTTGTCTTGCTTTCTCGTGCAGAGTAAATTGAATGCGTAATAATGGACCAATCCTATATATTAATCAACATTTTGATCTCAAAAAGTCTAGACAAAATTTCATCACAGCTTGAAAGAGCAACACAAAATTAGTAATATTCCAAAGTTTCGTTGCAAAATGTTGTAAAATGCGGATAGTATATAGCCTTGCGAAGTTTGCAATTTTCAGTCATTTTGTATGACGCACGGAAGTGGTAACCATTTCCCGTTTGTAATACAAAATGACTGAAAATTGCAAATTTCGCAAGGCTATATTATCCGCATTTTACAACATTTCGCAACGAAAGTTTGGAATATTACTAATTTTGTGATGCTTTTTCAAGCTGAGATGAAATTTTTGTCTAGACTTGTTGAGTTCAAAATTTTGATTAATATGGGATTGGTCCATTAGTCCATTGTATAATTTATGCGTGAGACGTGACATAATTTGCTGGCGGAGGTTTGCAATCTCCAAGTGCCTTCTCGGTAATTTCTTCTCCATGTGGCACTGACGTGTGCTCGCCGTGACATATAATCTCCGGGCTATGTTTTAAATGCACGGATGGCATTAAATATATAATTAATGAGTTTCCATGAAAGTGCTTGAAATCTGGAATTATCACGTACGAATTGGACCGAGAATTATCAAGGCCTTGACACGAAAACCGAATTCAATAATTAGTTTATTACACATTTATCAAAAAAGACAAAATTGTTTTAGTAAAATAGTTTTAGGTATATAGATAATCGTTGAAAACTCTTAATGATGTCTTTGTAGTGCGTTTAAGCTGGAGTTAAACGAGCAACAAAATTGCTGCAACTTGCAACAAAATCTGGTTTCAACGCATGTTAAGTAGAAATGTCGACACATGTTGCCTTGTGATTTGCAATTTATGTGTAAACATTTACAATTAACATGCGTTGAGATCAGATTTTGTTGCAAGTTGCAGCAATTTTGTTGCCCGTGTAACTCCGCCCTTTTTGTGTTTTCCTCTTCTTTTTCGTCTGATAGTTTATGTAAATCGCTTTCAGTTACCTAGGCAAATCTATAGGTCTGGAACAGCTTTAATTATCTTTCCTTCGTGTGAACAAGCTGGCTTTTGCTGGCGTTGCGATTCTCTGCATGACGTAATAACTGTAGGCGTATATAAATATATAATTATATAATATATTATAGGTAATATTAAATCTTACGTTGACACGCAATGTTATAAATTGTGCTTTTTTTTGCACTTATTCACAGTCGATAACAATGGAGGTATATTTTTTTCTCAACCTGGTATTCCTATTCGCTGTGAATGTATTGTTCTTTTTCTCAGGAATATGTTTAAATTCCTTGGTCATTCTTAGTTTCTGGAGATCTGCGCAACTTCGAAAAAAATTATGTTATTTCATGATAATGGTTTTGTCCTGTTGCAATTTGCTAGCGGTTTCAACTAGTCATCCATTGTTGGCCCTTCTGGCGATGTTATGGTTGACTGAGAAGTTCCATGGTGCGTACCCTAGATTGGTGGATATTTCGTCGAAGTTCGCCACTATTTTCCTTGGATTTTCTTTATACGCTCTTCTGGTCATGAATTTTGATCGATATTTGGCGACATATTATCCTTTCTTTCATCGAACATCGGTGACGAAGAGAAGACTTTTGACTCTTCTTGCAATACTAATTCTTCTCGAAGTAACTTTGGCACTGATATCTGTATTAAACGACCTCCTCTTTCCGTACACAGTTTTTTTACTAATTTGTTTCAGTATTCTCTTTCTACCAATGTTGTTCATCAACTACAAACTGTTCAAAATTTCCAGGAAAAGTCGTAGAAACAACGGAATACCACCCGATAGAAAAAAGACGTTTTCTTTGAAAAATATTTCGAGTTGCTTGCTGGCAGTCGCTTGTTTTGTCGTGCTGTCTATTCCAGTGTTCGTCTTCATCGGTCTAAGACTGAACTCGAAAGAGAAAACAAGTAATCTAAAACTTGCAGCACTTTGGAGTAGAACCATAGTGTCGATGAATGGTACATTTAACTGCTTGATCTTTTACTGGAAAAACAAGATTCTGCGCACAGAGGGAATGAAAATTATCAAAGGCCGATGAAAGTATGTTGACGAGTATCATCTTAGTTCCGACTATACTAAATTGACGAAGACAAAAAAAAAACAGAAAAAAAGAATAAGGGAATATATATTTCGCTCTGAAGGGTGAACGAATTAGGAAGAAAATATATTTATACCAGAAGAACATGCATTCAGCTTTTTTAACAGATGATGAAGTATTATATATAAATTATATATATAAATAATTATATATATAAATTTACATGAAGTATTTGATGATTAAAAACAATAGTGGTTGCCATGGTAACGTGAAAATAATATACGAAAATGCGGCAAAATAGATTTACTCTATATAGGCACAAGCTATTACTCGATTTTAGTCAAGCCACATTTGCTGTAGGTTAAAGACCATTGTAAACACACATAAAAACACAATGCACTTTACTTGATGAATTGTCCGAAATGAATCAGTAATAGATTAATAATAACCACTGCAATTTCATCACGAAGAATGACTTAAACATTTGGCAAGAGTTGACTGTGCTCTGGTTTTCTTATACATTATTGACACTACAGCATCATTAAGCATTTAAAGGAAGGCCTGATTGGGTCTCTATATATAAGAAGTACATTGCAATGTATAGAACTGATAGAGCTGTCTGCTGTAAATTTAGTTTTCATTTTTCAAGTAAACACTTTTGGCCTTAAAAATGCATGATCTTGCGTATATGTGCTAAACTCTTATTCAGATGAAACGTGCTTGTTATCGCTTCAACCATCTGTTTTCTCACTAATAATTGCTGAAACAGATGTTGAACTGTATAATTAAGTTTAACGAGAACTATAAAGATACGTGTATTGATATAACTATAATCATGACCTCTTTCTATTTACTATACGCCATAGAGTAAATTCTATTTAAATTATCCCGGACATTAATATGTTCACTTAATTGTCATTCTGGCTTTTCAGTGACTTTTTACATGAAGTATATATTGCTATGTTATGTTCTTCGACTACATTAGTTATCTTTATTTGTTTAATTTTGCATTTTCGCCCTGTGCAAATATTAAGCTGATCTATATAGTATCCATGCACTTTGGATAATTCGTCGTGCTCAACTGCATTAATAGTTGTTGAATATCCAATAGTGCGCGAGATAAACATTTGTGATAATCTGATTATAGTTTTTCAGATAATCTCAATTTTCCAACGTGTTGCGTTAGCACCAACGTCATCAATATATAACTGTCGAAACTGTATTAGCTATTTAGATATGTCATTATACTTTATCAAAGACTAAAGTTACAATTCTAATTGAAATGTCATTTTATGCATATTAGTTTTTCATGCGAAGTCGCACGATGGAGCTATGAGCTATCTTATCAACATGATACTCGTGTTTTTTGTAAACGTATTGTTCTTTTTCTGAAACGTTTCGGTTTAAATTCATTGGTCATATACTCCGAGTTTATATCGCTCCTCGTTTGTTTTATTATAACAACACCGGACAGGCTTTGCAAATGCTATATGCGAGTAAAATTGAAAACAGAAAGTCGTCCAACTCTTACAAATATGATCTCCTTGCTCGTCGCTTTTATTTTATGGGAGTTGCAAGCAAAGTATACAATATGTTTTGCTCGACTTCAAAATTCACACAAATCCCGCTATGAATTGAAATTTGAATAAATTAAAGTTAATTTACCCAAAAACCCGAAGCGGATGTGACGCAAGGCTGAGCAAGTGCGTTAAACATGGCGGATATGATATAGTTGATGCTGCATGAGCTAAAGGTCGAAACATTGAAGCCGAAACCTATAGTGACTGGCGGCACAGGTACCCCAGTGACTAAATAGTTCTTAATTCTTAATTGTACTTCAGTCTCTCTTAATCTCGAAATCCTACCAACAATTCAAAAACTTTGCCGACTGTATCTTGAAATAATTGAGCAGTTGTCCTTCATTAATATTCAATACACGTCAGCATGCACACTTGACCTAGTTCGTCTAGCTTAGGTTCCCTCTGGTATAGGAATACTTAACCAACATGAAATGGCTTTCAATGGCCCTCTAGGAAGAACGGTTTAGACCTCACAAGTTTGATAAATTTAGTTTTTTAGTCGAACGCACGATCTTAATGTGCTATACTTTTTGAAAAAAATGAAACGTGCTTAGCGCTTGGACCATCTGTTACCTCGTGTATAATTATGGAATATATTTTGATAACAAACTCTCATTTGTATTTGTCTCTCTGCTCTCAAGTTTTTTCTCCAAAACTGCAAACTAAGAACAATGGCGAAACAGGTGTTTAAGTAAACTGCAGAAAACGCTCGTACAATGAATCAATTTTGCTCATATACGAGACTATGAACTCTTCCAGGTCCACGCAATGACTTCTCAAAAATAAGACGTCTCATAAAAAATGCAGACATTAACTGCTTGCTTTAAATAATAAATGTTATGTTGTCACGCAATATTGTTGCAACAGTCGATAGCAAAGGTGCTACAGTATTGTATCAAACTAATAGTCAGGAATATGTTTTAATCCCTTGAAGTTAAAAGTACCGCAGATTGTTGTCTATATACTTGTTATGCTCAATTCTTCAGAAGACGTCCGTTCGCGATGGAACTAAGCTATTTCATTAACCTGATATTCATATTTGCTGTGAATGTGTTGTTCTTTTTCTCAGGAATATGTTTAAATTCCGTGATCATACTCACTTTCTGGAGGTCTACGCAACTTCGAAAGAAATTATGTTATTTCATGATAATGGTTTTGTCCTGTTGCGATTTGCTTGTGGTTTTAACCAACCATCCACTGACGTCTCTTATTGCGCTTTTCTGGTTGATTGGAAAGTTCGATGTATACCCTGGCTGGGCGGATATTTCCTCAAGGTTAGCGACTATTTTCGTTGGCTTTTCTTTACTCGCTCTTTTGGTCATGAGTTTTGATCGATATTTGGCGACATCTTATCCTCTCTTTCATCGAGCATCGGTAACGAAGGAAAAACAATCAACTCTTCTTGCAATACTGATTATTTTCGAAGTTATTTTAGGACTGATGTCTGTAAACGACTTTGTTATTCCCTTTGAAGTTGGTCTTCTAATATTTATTATCATTATCTTTCCTCCGATGTTGTTCATCAACTACAAATTGTTCGCAGTCGCCAGGAAAAGTCGTAGAAATAACAGAGTATCACCCGAGATGAAAAATTCGTTTTCTTTGAACAGTATATCCTGTTGCTTGCTGTCAGTCGCTTGTTTTGTGGTGCTATTTATTCCAGCGTTCGTTTATATTAGACTAAAGATAACCTCGAAAGATGCATTGACATTGGATAATGCAAATATCGCCGCACTCTGGGGTAAAACCATATCCTGTATGAATTCAACATTTAACTGTTTAATCTTTTACTGGAAAGACAAGATTTTACGCATCGAGGGAATGAAAGTTATTAAAAGCATGAAAATATGTCGACGAGTTCAATCCCAATCTGACCATTAAGTATATTCTTCAACAATTTTTAACTTTTAAAGGAATTCTGTGTATATGTATATGTATATGTATATGTATATTCATCTTGATTGTCGACTTTTGACCTTTTTTACCCCGCTTTGCATGATTTATCTTACAATATCCTGCTGACTGCAGTGAATGGAACTACCCACGCGAAAGTCTCACATCTTGTACTATGTTTGTCAACAAGTTGTGTTCGTACTGCTTGTCCCAAGTTGTCAACAAGTTTGGAACAAACAATTAACAACTTGTAACAACCTTGTTGATATTATCAGGCTTGTTGCAAGAGGTTGTTCCAACAAGTCCGATACAGTCATGATATAACAATATTGTTACAACTTTGTGTCATCAACTTTGTAACATTCTTTGTTAGGGGCGGACCATTAGAAAAGTGATGGGGGTGGGGGGAAAGCAAAAATAAAAATCGAGCAGGGGGAAACAGAAAGAAAAAAAATTCGTGCACCAAAAATGTTTGAAAAAAATTCATTCAGAGACTATAGGGAAAATTATAAGTTGAAATAAAAAAAAATATAAGAGGGATTATATTAAAAAAAATTATCGACACAAGCAAAAAATTAAAAAAAAATATTCGTACAAGTTGAAAAATTTTCTAATGGTCCGCCCCTAGCTTATATCATGATTGTATCAGACTTGTTAGAACAACTTTGCTACAAGTCTGATAATGCCATCAAACTCGCGACCTTTGGGATACTAGTCATCCAATGATGGCTCTACCAACTGAGCTACGAGTTCAAGTTGGTTCGAATAGGTAATTCCAGCTTTTAGTTTATGCCTGCAGGGGACGATGGGAAGTAAGGTATCATATATATAGGTTATCATATAAGGGATGAGGTGATATCAGTTTTATCGCTCGAGGGATGATATCACAATTGTCACGAGCGAGTGCAGCGAGCGAGGGACAATTGTGATATCGTCCCGAGAGCGATAAAACTGATATCACCGAATCCCGAGTACGATAACCTATTTATTATATACTTGTACCTTTATCAGGGTTTGACACCCAAAAGTAAACAGTTTTGAAAAAATAGGATCATTTTAGAATTCAAAACAATTCATCATTTACTGAACAAATATGATTTTCGAAAATAAATAGACCACTCATATAAATAATATACAATTTAAGTCTTTCGTTTTGTATTATCGTTCTTGTTTCCTTCGATAAACTGTCGACATCAACCAACACGAACCTCGAGTCGGCCATCTTTGTTTTGACAAGGCGCGAAATTTAGCGGGACAAAAAACGATATCCGGGACGATATCGTTTTTATGTCCCGCTGCTTCCTACCTGATAAAGGTACAAGTATGTGATAATGCTGATTATGCTGAAAAATTTCAATAAAAACAACCGAAATATTTCAATATTTACAAGTATAAGCTATCACTCCGTGTTTACACGGCCACCATTTTTATTTTTTCAGCATAATCAGCAATGTGATACCTTACTTCCCATCGTCCCCTGCACGCATAAACTAAAAGCTGGAATTACCAATTTGATATTTCGGCACTGAGTCTCGTTCCTTCGATATCAATATATTCTCAATATAAGAAAGTTAGTGCATGCAGTTGATTATGAACAGTTTTATAGCCTAACACACCATCGATTTTTGTGCTTGCATGACTCAGCAGCAAGATGAAAGTTAACGCACTTATCGTTTGAGTTAACTGTTTTCTCTCGTGTATAATTAAATAGATTTAAATGATTATGATGTTTTGAACTCAGGCAAATTAGTGTAGATGACGCTCTTTAAGTGGCTCCACATTGGGCGAGCTGAAAAACTGCTTGCCGCGCGCTGGGAATTGAACCCGTGTCGGTTCGATACTTCGATGCCCATCGCGTA
This sequence comes from Paramuricea clavata, assembly GCA_902702795.2. Lineage (NCBI taxonomy): Eukaryota > Metazoa > Cnidaria > Anthozoa > Malacalcyonacea > Plexauridae > Paramuricea > Paramuricea clavata. The sequence goes on from CACRXK020000287.1 coordinate 11,409, forward strand.
GCCTGCTCACAGACGTTGTAGTTCTTACGCCAAGCGACGAAATACTACCGTCTGCTTACCCGAGCGCCAAACTGAATTCCGCCACGTCGACCAATCAGAATTTACCTTCCAAATTCTGGAAAGTGACGTCAGTTGATTTAGGAGCGGAATAAATATAAATATATATTTTGAAAGAAGTCGTCGGTTGAATTTTGGTCAAAATTGCACATAAATTGAATTTAAAGATACTGATACTTGTCCAGGTAATAAAATGCACCATTGATGGCATGATCAGTTTGGATATTAAAGATGTTCGGTTATATTTAAAACGCGGACAGGATTGGCATATTTAATATGCTGTATGAATCTAGGCCAGACAGCATCAAATGCCGAATATATTTCGCTGAAATTTGAACTTTTGTTGGATGTTTATCTTTATAAGACAACAGAACTCGGAAGACAGAAAATGTTATGTAATACCGTGGCTTAGAAAGCGAAATATTATCTTCAAAGTAAACTAATTTGCTTTTTTAAGAAACCATTTCTGAATGTAAACTAAACACAACACAAACCCAAGAAACTTGGTATTAAAATTGCGCCGTGATGAATTTTTCAATTCGCCCAAACTTCGAAACGTTTATACTCTAACTTGGCTATACTTTTCTACATGACAATGAGAGCTTCATCTTTTAGAAGTTTTCATCGAAGTCATGGCATATAGGAAGTATCAAGAGCAATATTTGGACATGTCCTGCAGATATACTCGAGTTTCCCGATTGATTGTTTGTCATTGACATTGTTAACAAAAATTTAAATTTCGCCTACTGCATTATGCTTTAGCACTTTATATACACCGATTGTTTGCTGAACATGCGAGAAGATGATCACAATATTCTACGTAAACATCGTGAAATTCAACGCTATAGTTTCCAAAATATATCCACGCAAGTAAACAAATTTCAAGTTTCAACCCAAACAATATATTCCAATGCATGTCAAGGGCTTTCCCCAGTAGCTAATCTCTCAATATAAGGCGGCTTCCAATTGGCTCTAACTTTTTTGAACACTGCCAGATGATTGGCTCCTAAAACAAAGGGAATTGAATATGCAGCTCTGGTAAGCAGACGGTAGTATTTCGTCGCTTGGCGTAAGAACTACAACGTCTGTGAGCAGGCTACCCATCTCGCGGTTATAAGCAAGTTTTCAACAATCTAAATATTTTGAAATTATTGCAAAACCTTCATGTGTATGTCTCGTCGGCCTACTCTCAAGCTGTTTTTGAAAACGTCGAACTAATTATGCTGAAACAGGTGTTGATAATTAAACTACTGAAAACGCTTGCACAATGTATCGATTTTTCCTGCACGCGATACTATATTCTTCCAGAGCCGTGAATGTGTGCTTGTTCAGCTTATAGTACACTCTCGCAAAAATTAATGTTGGTTCTCGTTTGCACACATTTTAGAAGCTACATCCACTTACTGTGAGATCAGTGGGATTTTTCCAATTTGTGTCCTTCCAGTTACTAAAAATAGTAACTAAACGTCGAAACTCCGAAGCTGAAACCTATAGTGGCTTGCGGCACAGGTACCCCAGCGACTAAATAGTTCTTAATTGTACATAAGTCACCTGATATTTTTCATGGGCCTTTTAACCTTCTCTTGATCTCGAAATTCTACCAACAATTCAAAAACTTTTCCAGATCCGTATGTCCAATCTATGACAAGTAGTTTCAGAATGGTGTCCGAATATTTAAGAACCCTATGGATGACTTCGCATAAAAATGCAGACATTATCTGCCTGCTTTAAATAATAAATGTTAAGTTGTCACGCAATACTGTTGCAACAGTCGATGTAATGAAGCTATACAATATTATATCAAACTGCTTTTAAATATAAAGAAAATTAGTGCATGTAGTTAATTATGAACAGTTTTGTAGCCTAACACATGATCGACTTTTGTGCTTGACTCAGCAGTACGATGAAAGTTAACATGCTTATCGCTTGAGTTAACTGTTTTCTCTCGTGTATAATTAAATATATTTAAATGATTATGATGTTTTGAACTCAGGGAAATTAGCGTAGATAACGCTCTTTAAGTGGCTCCACATCGGGCGAGTTGAAAAATTGCTTGCCGCGCTGGGAAGTGAACCCGTCACCCGTGTCGGTTCGATACTTCGACCCCCCCCCCCTCCCCATCCCGCGGTTAAGCAATTTTCCAAGTATCTAAAATGTTTTGAAACTATTGCAAAACCTTCATGTATATGCCTTGCCCTACTCTCATGCAAGCTTTTTTTCAAAACTTCGAACTAATTATGCCGAAACAGGTGTTGATAATTAAACTACTGAAATCGCTCGCACAATGTATCGATTTTGCCTGCACGCGATACTATAATCTTCCAGAGCCGTGAATGTGTCCACTCCATCGTACATATTTCCAGAACAGTGCTCTAAATGTTCCATAACAGAAAATGAAGCGACCTGTTAAAGTACAGATAATGCAGACATTAAATGCTTACTGTAAATAATAAATGTATTATGTTGTCACGTAATATACTGTAACAGTCGATGGCAATGGAGCTGAAGTATTCCATCAACCTGATATTCATATTTGCTGTGAACGTGTTGTTCTTTTTCTCAGGAATATGTTTAAATTCCTTGGTCATACTCACTTTCTGGAAGTCTGCGCAACTTCGAAAGAAATTGTGTTACTTCATAATAATGGTTTTGTCCTGTTTCGATTTGCTTGTGGTTTTAATTAACAATCTATTTTTGACTTTTCTCACGATGCTATCCTTGACTGGAAAGTTGCATGATGTAAACCTGAGCTGGGTGAATATTTCCTTAACGTTAGGAACCATTCCCATTGGTTTTTCTCTACTCGCTCTTTTGGTGATGAATTTTGATCGATATTTGGCGACATATTATCCTATCTTTCATCGAACATCGGTAACGAAGGGAAGACTTTTAACTCTTCTTGCAATACTGATTAGTGTTGAACTTATTTTGGTACCGATAGCTGCAAACGACTTTGTAATTCCCTATGAAGTTGGTCTTCTGATATTTGTTGTTATTGTCTCTCCCCCAATGGTGTTCATCAACTACAAATTGTTCACAATCGCCAGGAAAAGCCGTAGAAACAACGGAATATCACCCGAGATGAAAAAGACCTTTTCTTTGAAAAATATATCGAGTTGCTTGCTGGCAGTCGCTTGTTTTGTGGTGCTGAACATTCCGGTGGTCGTCTACATTGGACTAACCATAACCTCAAAAGATTCATCGACATTGGATAGTGCATTCATTGTAGGACTCTGGGCTAAAACCATAACCTTAATGAATTCGACGTTTAACTGCTTAATCTTTTACTGGAAAAATAAGATTTTACGCACCGAGGGAATGAAAGTTATTAAAAGCATGAAAATATGTCGACGAGTTCAATCCCAATCTGGGCATTAAGTATATTCTTCAACAACTTTCAACTTTTGAAAGAATTCTGTATATAATGTATATGCATCCTGACTGTAGATTCCTGACCTTTTTTACTCCGCTTCTCATGGTTTATCTCACAATATCCTGGTGACTGCAGTGAATGTGAACTACATGTGACTGATGTAAACGTTCTTAAACCTACAGCACTGCATGTATGTGATAACATGTGATAGCAAGTTGAATAAAACGAACAAATTTAAGAAAAAAAAACAACAAAAAAAAACAAAATATGTATTTGTTTGTGAGGGTGAAGAAGGGATGGTTTACTCCTGTAGTAACTGCACTGGAGAAATCAAGGATGGTTCCTTACTGAATCTGGAGCGAGAACATTTGGACCGGATATAGAACTATCCAATATAAAGTTAATTTAGTTTAATTAGTTTCCTCTTGTGTAACCGTGCACCATGCACTAATGAATGGTCCTTACCAGACCTTTATGTAAAATAGTTTAGAACTGATATGGAGCCATCTAGTGCGAATAGAGATTTCCAAAACTGCAAATTAATAACTGCTGAAACAGGTGTTGAACTATAATGAGAACTATAGATATGGACTTTGTATAACTTTTAAATATGTTTTCTTTACTGATATACTACGGGTAGTCAATTTTAAAAATTATAACAATCCTTTATTGCAATGTTTTAAGATACAAGCATTATTATGTTCACTTCTCTTTTAAGATGTAATCTTGCATGGTGTAACATTATCTTTATGAAATTTGTCTGAGCCTCTTGTGCATACAGTATATACTAATACTGTTATACCTATACTTCGGTATACTTGACTCAAATTCAACTACAATAATAATATAAATGTTTTTTAACGCTTTTTTAACGTTGGCTTTGATTTCACTAGTGCAATGAATAAAAACAATTACTAACTTCTTATTAACCGAGCGCTAGGGGTGCACCGGAACCAGTTTTTTAAGTTCCGGCCGGAACCAGATCCGACCAGAACTGGAAAAAAGTTCCGGCCGGAACCGGAACTAATTTATTAAGTCATATATAGTCAACAACTTTGTCCGCTGCCAGACAGGCAGACACTTCAAGTCATCAAAGAGAGAGCTCGCAAATGTTAGAATAAAAAGATTGACAAGCGTTAAACGTCATAATGAAGTGTTAATAGTGTACATTTCCCTTGCGTAGTCCAAATTTCTTCCTACTGTGACCTTTTGTTAGACACAAAAACGTTTGATATTCTATCTCTCTGAAAACGACAGAGTTCCGGTTCCGGTCATGCTTTTTTTACTAGTTCCGGCCGGAACCGGAACTCTAAAAAATCGGGGTTCCGGCCGGAACTAGAAAAAAGAAATTGCCTTGCCATATATGATTGTGGCGAAATTAGTTACTCCCGTAGCCAAAGCGGGAACAAACATGTTCGCAAAAATTCATGTTGGTTCCCGTTTTCAGCACACATTTTAGAAGCTACATCCATTCTCGTACCCAGAGCCCTTCTTACGCGCGTTCGACCGAGCGCGACGAGGGGCTCTGGCCAAATCCATATCAAACTGGCATCTGATTGGCCATAGTTCTAATACCGGATATTGTTCTCTTACCATGTTTTTATGGTATCCGGTTATGGATTTGGCCAAATCCATAACCGGATACCATAAAAACATGGTAAGAAAACAATAAGAAGGGCTCTGGGTACGAGAATGAAGCTACATCCACTTACTGTGAGATCAGTGGGATTTTTCCAATTTGAGTCCTTCCGGTTACTAAAAATAGTAACTAAAGGTCGAAACACCGAAGCCGAAACCTATAGTCGCTGGCGGCACAGCGACTAAATAGTTCTTAATTGTGCTTGAGTCACCTAATATTTTTCATGGGCCTTTTAACCTTCTTTTTATCTTGAAATTCTACCAACAATTCAAAAACTTTGCCGACTGTATCTTGAAATAATTGAGCAGTTGTCCTTCATTAATATTCAATACACGTCATATTTTGGTCACATGCGGGACTACATATACTCTTCCAGACCCGTCAACTCTATGCAAGTAGTTTCAGAATGGTGTCTGAATATTTCAGAACCCTGTGGATGACTTCGCATAAAAAAATACAGACATTAACTGCCTGCTTTAAATAATAAATGTTATGTTGTCACGCAATACTATTGCAACAGTCGATGGCAATGAAGCTATACAATATTATATCAAACTGACCCCATTAATGAAATGTCGTTAATGAACCTTTAGGGCTTTTCAATATAAAGAAAATTAGTGCATGTAGTTAAAGTGCCTATGACACGAAATTTCACCCCAAATGTTTATGATTGCATTGTAAAGATCACTTAAAATAACTTAATAATTTCTTTTATAGAATTTTGATAACTTGCTTCCTTTGCAAGATATTCAACTTTGTTTCATATGCAAATATCACCGGTGTGACATCACATAGCATAATGAGATTTTGAAAACGCAATATTTTACCTTGATAAAATATTTTTACAAACAAATACAGAGGGTTAATGACCAGTTATGAAACAAATGCATATACAAGGGCAATTTTTAAGTTTTTTAGATACGTATTCGTCAAGAAAACTATACTTTTCTGAAAACTCATTATGTGATGTGATGTCACACCGGTGATATTTGCATACGAAACAAAGTTGAATATCTTGAAAAGGAAGCAAGTTACCAAAATTCTATAAAAGAAGTTATTAAGTCATTTTAAGTGATCTTTACAATGCAACCATAAACCGTTGGGGTGAAATTTCGTGTCATAGGCACTTTAATTATGAACAGTTTTGTAGCCTAACACATGATCGACTTTTTGCTTGACTCAGCAGTACGATGAAAGTTAATGTGGACTGGATATCGCTTGAGTTAACTGTTTTCTCTTGTGTATAATTAAAATATATTTAAATGATAATGATGTTTTGAACTCAGGGAAATTAGTGAAGATGACGCTCTTTAAGAGGCTCCACATAGGGCGAGCTGAAACATTGCTTGCTGCGCTGGGAAGTGAACGCGTGTCGGTTCGCTACATCGATACCCATCGCGATTAAGCAATTTTTCAACTATCTAAAATATTTTGAAATTAATGCAAAACCTTCATGTATATGTCGAGTCCTACTCTGTTTTTCAAAACTTCGAACTAATTATGTCGAAACAGGTGTTGATAAGTATAAACTACCGAAAACGCTCGCACAATGTATGGCTTTTGCCTGCACGCGATACTATATATTCTTCCAGAGCCGTGCATGTGTGCACTCGATCATACATATTTCCAGAACAGTGCAGCTCTAAATGCTTCATAACAGAAAATGAAGAGACCTGTTAAAGTACAGATATAGCATTTCCCTAGCAAATGAATAAATATAAATAAATTAAATGCAGACATTAAATGCCTGCTTTAAATAATAAATATATTATGTTGTCACGCAATATACTGTAACAGTCGATGGCAATGGAGCTCAGTTATTTCATCAGCCTGATATTCATATTTGCTTTGAACGTGTTGTTCTTTTTGTCAGGAATATGTTTAAATTCCTTGGTCATACTCACTTTCTGGCGGTCTGCACAACTTCGAAAAAAGTTATGTTATTTCATGATAATGGTTTTGGCCTGTTGCGATTTGCTTGTGGTTGTAACTAATCACCCGTTTACAACTTTTCTTGCGATGATCCTGTTGACTGAAAAGTTAGACGTATACCACAGCTGGGTGGAAATTCCCGCAAGGTTAACACACGTTTTCTATGGTCTTTCTTTGGCCGCTCTTTTGGTGATGAATTTTGATCGATATTTGGCGACATATTATCCTATCTTTCATCGAACATCGGTAACAAAGGGAAGACTTGTAACCCTTCTTGCAATACTAATTATTGTCGGACTTATTTTTGGATTGATGAGTGTAAACGAATTTATTTCCCATGACGTTCTTCTTCTAATAGTTAATATGATTTTCTTTTCTTCAATGTTGTTTATCAACTACAAATTGTTTACAATCGCCAGGAAAAGTCGTAGAAACAATGGAATATCGCCCGAGATGAAAAAGACGTTTTCTTTGAAAAATATATCGAGTTGCTTGCTAGTAGTTGCTTGTTTTGTGGTTCTAAGCATTCCAGCATTCGTTCACATTGGACTAAGGATAACCTCAAAAGATCCATCAACATTGCCGGTGAGTGTATACATTTTAGGACTCTGGAGTTCGACCTTATTCCCAATGAATTCAACATTTAACTGCTTAATCTTTTTCTGGAATAACAAGATTTTACGCAGCGAGGGAATGAAAGTTATCAAAGGTATCAAAATATGTCGACGAGTCCGATCCCAATCTGACCATTAAGTATTTTTCAACAACTTTCAACTTTTGAAGGAATTCTATGTATGCATTAGACTTTGACTGTATGCATTATATTTTGAAGGAATTCTATGTATACATTAGTTTATCTTATCATCACAGTGACTGCAGTGAATGTGAACTACACGTATATGACTACACCACTATAGTGATAACATTTGTGATAGCAAGTTGAATAAATGGAACAAATTTAAGAAAATAACAAAAAAGAAAAAAAAATGTATTGGGCTGTGAGGGGTGAAGAAGGGAAGGCTTACTCCTGTAGTAACTGCATGCACTGGAGAAATCAAGGATGGTTCTTACTCAACCTCGGGTGAGAAAATTTGGATCGGATATAGAACTATCCAGTATAAAGTTAATTTAGTTTAAGTTTCCTCTTGTGTAACCGTGCACTAATTAACGATCCTTTCCAGACCTTTATGTAAAATAGTTTAGAACTGATAGAACCATCTAGTGCGAATAAAGTTTTCCAAAACTGCAAAATAATAACTGCTGAAACAGGTGTTGAATTACTATAATGAGAACTAGATATGAACTTTGTATAACTTTTAAATATGTCCTCATTATACATTACAGTTGTAGTCAATTTTAAAAATTATAACAATCCTTTATTGCACGTTTTAAGATACAAGCATTAATATGTTCACTTCTCTTTTAAGATGTAATCTTCAATGGTGTAACATTATCTTTATGAAATTTGTCTGAGCCTCTTGTGCATATACAGTATATACTTATACCTATACTTTGCTGTACTTGACTCAAATTCAACTACAATAATAATATAAATGTAGATTCACTTTACAAAACGCTTTTTTAACGTTGGCTTTGATTTCGCTAGTGCAATGAATAAAAACAATTACTAGCTTCTTATTAACCGAGCGCGAGGTCTTTACAGAGAAATATCGGACCGAGGTCTTTTTTGTACAGACCGAGTTCGTAGGGCGAAGTTTGTATAAAAAGAGCGAGGTCCGATATTTCTCTGTACATACCGAGCAAGCGAGGTTAATAAAAAAGTTTATTATGTGGCATTTATAGGCATTTATAGTCGAAACAAACAAGAAATGCATGATTTGAAATGCATATAAGTAGCGTGGTACACATTTGATCGAAGAAAACAAAAAATAGCAATGTATTCCTTCCTTTCCACTTAAAACCATTCGCATGAGATATCTTATTAATAACAAATTAAATTATAATTTTCAAATTTCCAATTGCTGTTTTGTTTTAAAGTGCACGCGTTTGTTTCTACGTAATGGACCGCCACGGGAAAATATTTAATGGATCGCTGAAAGTGTTTCTCAGCCAATCACTGTCCGCCTTTTCACCGGAAGTGATGTTTGCCATATAATAATAATAAATAACAGACTTTATACTGTAGACATGTATTTGTAAAAGTTTTTTATAGTGAAAATAAAGATGGGTTGTCGATCAAGATTAAATGTAAATAACAACACGATATTACTGATTTTCCTTTAAAAGTATTCTTGCATGTGTAAAGTAGTTACTTTCTGCCTTATGTGGAAACCAAAATAGAAATTGCCTTGCCATATGATTCTTGCGAAATTAGTTACTCCCGTAGCCAAAGGAACAACTTTGAACGAATATTTTAGAGCAATCAAACCAATGAATTATCATAACATTTTTTCTTCATGGTGGATTGTTCAGCTTAGTCTTGAGATCAGTGGTATTTTTCCAATTTGTGTCCTTCCGGTTACTAAAAATAGTAACTAAAGGTCGAAACACCGAAGCCGAGACCTATAGTGGCTGGCGGCACAGGTACCCCAGTGACTAAATAGTTCTTAATTGTGCTGGAGTCAACTAATATTTTTCATGGGCCTTTTAACCTTATCTTAATCTCGAAATTCTACCAACAATTCAAAAACTTTGCCGACTGTATCTTGAAGTATTGAGCAGTTCTCCTTCATTAATATTCAATAATGCACGTTAGGATGTAGACTTGACCTAGTTAGTTTTGCTTAGGTTCCCTCTGGTATAGGAATACTTATAACCAACATGAAATGGCTATTAATGGTCCTCTAGGAAGAACGGTTTATATATAGACCTCACAAGTTAGATAAAGTTAGTTTTTTAGTCGAAAACACGATCTTAATGCGCTTTACTTTGTGAAAAAATGAAACGTGCTTAGCGCTTGGACCATCTGTTTCTTCGTGTATAAATATAGAATATATTTTCATGAACTCTCATCTGTATGTGTCTCTATTCTCTCAAGTTGTTTATAAACAAAGTTCGTTTAATTAAGGTTTCCTTTTGCTAGTATCACTGTGCCGCTGGTTCATTATTGAATTGTCATTACTTCATTACTTAACGTCAAGAAAGAACAGTTAATTGGAATTGCTGGACCAATCATCATATCAAGAAAATTATAGTTGATATATATAGTTTAGGTTATAGTAAGCAGTAGTAACACTGGCCCCATTAATGAAATGTCCTTTCTGAACCTTTAAGGCTTTTCAGTTTAGATAAAGTTGGTGCATTTAATTATGAACAGTTTTAGCCTAACACATGATCGACTTTTGTGCTTGACTCAGCGGTACGATGAAAGTTAACGTGTTTTCGCTTGAGTAAACTGTTTTCTATCGTGTATAATTAAATATTTTTAAATGAACTCCGCCAAATGCCGACATAAATGCTTTAAATAACAAATGTATTATGTTGTCACGCAATATACTGTAACAGTCGATGGCAATGGAGCTGAAGTATTTCATCAACCTGATATTTATATTTGCTGTGAACGTGTTGTTCTTTTTCTCAGGAATATGTTTAAATTCCTTGGTCATACTCACTTTCTGGAGATCTGCTCAACTTCGAAAAAAATTATGTTATTTCATGATAATGCTTTTGGCCTGTTGCGATTTGCTTGTGGTTGTAACTAGTCCTCCATTGTCGGCTCTTATCACGATGTCATGGTTGACTGGAACGTTGCATGATCCATACACGAGCTGGGTGAATATTTCCTTGAAGTTAGGAGCTATTCCCATTGCTTTTTCTTTACTCGCTCTTTTGGTGATGAATTTTGATCGATATTTGGCGACATCTTATCCTATCTTTCATCGAACATCGGTAACGAAGGGAAGACTTTTAACTCTTCTTGCAATACTGATTATTTTTTATCTCCCTTTTTTACTGATAGCTTCATACGACTTTGTTATTTCCTACGAAGTTGGTCTTGTAATATTTTTTATTATTGTCATTCCTCCAATGTTGTTCATCAACTACAAATTGTTCACAATCGCCAGGAAAAGTCGTAGAAACAACGGAATATTACCTGCGATGAAAAAGACGTTTGTTTTGAAAAATATATCGAGTTGCTTGCTAGCAGTCGCTTGTTTTGTGGTGCTACACATTCCAGCGTTCGTCTATATTGGACTAAGCATAACCTCAAAAGATTCATCGACATTGGATAATGTACACATTTCATCCCTCTGGAGTAGAAGTATAGTGTCAATGAACTCTACGTTTAACTGTTTAATCTTTTACTGGAAAAACAAGATTTTACGCACGGAGGGAATGAAAGTTATCAAAAGCATGAAAAGATTCCGATCCCAACCTGACCAGTAAGTATTCTGTAACAACTTTCAACTAGTTTGAAGAATTTCTATGTATGCATCTTGACTGTAGTCTTTTGACTTTTTTCCGCTTCTCATGGTTTATCTTACAATATCCTGGTGACTGCAGTGAATGTGAACTACATGAATATGACTGATATAAATGTTGTTAAACCTACACCACTGTACTGTATGTGATAACATGTGATAGCAAGTTAAATAAAAAGAACAAATTTAAGAAAAAAACAAAACAAAATGTATTTGGCTGTGAGGGGTGAAGAATGCAAGGTTTACTCCTGTAGTAACTGCACTGGAGAAATCAAGGATGGTCTTTACTGAACCTCGAGCGAGAAAATTTGGACCGGATATAGAACTATCCAGTATAAAGTTAATTTAGTTTAATTAGTTTCCTCTTGTATGTAACCGTGCACCATGCACTAATGAATGGTCCTTACCAGACATTTATGTAAAATAGTTTAGAACTGATATGGAGCCATCTAGTGTGAATAGAGTCTGTTTTTAAAACTGCAAATTAATAACTGCTGAAACAGGTGTTGAACTATAATGAGAACTAGATATGGACTTTGTATAACTTTTAAATATGTCATCTTTATATACTACGGGTAGTCAATTTTAAAAATTATAACAATCCTTTATTGCACTTTTAAGATACAAGCATTAATATGTTCACTTCTCTTTTAAGATGTAATCTTGCATGGTGTAACATTATTTTTATGAAATTTGTGTGAGCCTCTTGTGCATACAGTATATACTTATATACCTATACTTTGGTGTACTTGTCTCAAATCCAACTACAATAATAATATAAATGTAGATTCACTTTACAAAACGCTTTTTTAACAGTGGCTTTGATTTCGCTAGTGCAATGAATAAAAACAATTACTAACTTCTCATTAACCGAGCGCGAGGTCTTTACAGAGAAATATCGACCGAGGTATTTTTTGTACAGACCGAGTTCGTAGGGCGAAGTTTGTATAAAAAGAGCGAGGTCCGATATTTCTCTGTACCTACCGAGCAAGCGAGGTTAATAAAAAAGTTTGTTATGTGGCATTTATAGGCATTTATAGTCGAAACAAACAAGAAATGCATGATTTGAAATGCATATTAGTAGCGTGGTACACATTTGATCGAAGAAAACAAAAAATAGCAATATATTCCTTCCTTTCCACTTAAAACCATTCGCATGAGATATCTTATTAATAACAAATTAAATTATAATTTTCAAATTTCCAATTGCCGTTTTGTTTTAAAATGCATGCGTTTGTTTCTACGTAATGACCGCCGGTCCATTACGGGGAAATAATGGCCGCTGAAAGTGCTTCTCAGCCAATCACAGTCCGCTCTTCACCGGAAGTGATGTTTGCCATATAATAATAATAAATAACAGACTTTATACTGTAGACATGTATTTGTAAAAGGTTTTATAGTGAAAATATTAAAGATGAGTTGTCGATCAGGATTAAATGTAAATAACAACACGGTATCATTGATTTTCCTTTTAAAAGTATTCTTGAGTAAAGTAGTTGCTTTCTGCCTTATTTGGAAACCAAAATAGAAACTGCCTTGCCATATGATTGTCGCGAAATTAGTTACTCCCGTAGCCAAAGGAACAACTTTGAACGAATATTTTAGAGCAATCAAAACAATGAATTATCATAACATTTTTTCTTCATGGTGGATTGTTCAGCTTAGTACACTTTCACGTTGATTCATGTTGGTTCTCATTTTCAGCACACATTTTAGAAGCTACATCCACTTACTTTGAGATCAGTGGGATTTTTCCAATTTGTGTCCTTCCGGTTACTAAAAATAGTAACTAAAGGTCGAAACACCGAAGCCGAAACCTATAGTGGCTGGCGGCACAGTACCCCAGCGACTAAATAGTTCTTAATTGTGCTTGAGTCACCTAATATTTTTCATGGGCCTTTTAACCTTCTCTTAATCTCGAAATTCTACCAACAATTCAAAACTTTGCCGACTGTTGATCTTGAAATAATTGAGCATTTCTTCTTCATTAATATTCAATGCACGTTAGGATGTACATGCACTTGACCTAGTTAGTCTAGCTTAGGTTCCCTCTGGTATAGGAATACTTAACCAACATGCAATGGCTTTTAATGGCCCTCTAGGAAGAACAGTTTAGACCTCACAAGTTTGATAAATTTAGTTTTTTAGTCGAACACACGATCTTAATGCGTTTTCCTTTGTGAAAAAAAATGAAACGTGCTTAGCGCTTGGACCATCTGTTTGTTCGTGTATAAATATAGAATATATTTTCATAACAAACTCTCATTTGAACCTTTAAGGCTTTTCAGTTTAGATAAAGTTTGTGCAATTAATTATGAACAGTTTTAGCCTAACACATGATCGACTTTTGTGCTTGACTCAGCAGTACGATGAAAGTTAACGTGCATATCGCTTGAGTTAACTGTTTTCTCTCGTGTATAATTAAAATATATTTAAATGATTATGATGTTTTGAACTCAGGGAAATTAGCGTAGATGACGCTCTTTAAGTGGCTCCACATAGGTCGAGCCGAAAAATTGCTTGCCGCGCGCTGGGAATTGAACCCGTGTCGGTTCGATACTTCGATACCCATCGCGATTAAGCAATTTTTCAACAATCTAAAATATTTTGAAATTAATGCAAAACCTTCATGTACATGTCTCGTTCTACTCTGTTTTTCAAAACTTCGAACTAATTATGTCGGAACAGGTGTTGAAAAGTATAAACTACTGAAAACGCTCGCACAATGTATCGATTTTGCCTGCACGCGATGCTATATATTCTTCCAGAGCCGTGCATGTGTGCACTCCATCATACATATTTCCAGAACAGTGCTCTAAATGTTTCATAATCGAAAATGAAGCGGCTTGTTAAAAAACAGATGCCATTCCCATGATCAATGAATAAATATAAATAAATTAAATGCCTGCTTTAAATAACAAATGTATTATGTTGTCATTCAATATACTGTAACAGTCGATGGCAATGGAGCTAAAGTATTTCATCAACCTGATATTCATATCTGCTGTGAACGTGTTGTTCTTTTTCTCAGGAATATGTTTAAATTCTTTGGTTATACTCACTTTCTGGAGGTCTGCTCAACTTCGAAAAAAGTTATGTTATTTCATGATAATGGTTTTGGCCTGTTGCGATTTGCTTGTGGTTGTAACTAGTCATCCGTTTGTGATTTTTCGCGCGATGATCTGGTTGACTGAAAAGTTGGACGCATACCCCAGCTGGGTGGAAATTCCCGTAATTTCCTTTGGTCTTTCGTTGTTCTCTCTTTTGGTGATGAATCTTGATCGATATTTGGCGACATATTATCCTATCTTTCATCGAACAACGGTAACAAAGGGAAAACTTTTAACTCTTCTTGCAATACTGATTATTGTCGGACTTACTTTTGGATTGTTGAATATATTCGAACTTATTTCCTATGACGTTGTTATGCTAATAGTTAATATGATTTTCTTTCCTCCAATGTTGTTCATCAACTACAAATTGTTTACAATCGCCAGGAAGAGTCGTAGAAACAACGGAATGTCAGCCGAGATGAAAAAATCATTTTCTTTGAAAAATATATCGAGTTGCTTGCTAGCAGTCGCTTGTCTTGTGGTGTTCAGTATTCCAGCGGTCGTCTACATTGGAATATACACAATTTCGAACGATTTATTCACATTGGATAATGCACGCATTTTAGGACTCTGGGGTCAGACCTTATTCTCAATGAATTCAACATTTAATTGCTTAATCTTTTACTGGAAAAACAAGATTTTACGCACCGAGGGAATGAAGATACTCAAGGGACTCAAACTCAGAGCCTCAGTCTGATTATGACCAGTTGAGCGCCATATATCCGTGAATATAACTGGAATACTAACTTCAGTTAATTGCCCAAATGAACCGAAACCAAAAATGGCAGACTGTTGTTATAATAATGTAGTTTTCTCTTTGCAGGGGCGGCGCTAGAGGGTGTGGAGGTGGAACACCCCCAGTTGTCAGGTAGTCGGCAAATTATTGTATCTCAGTCGGCATATTGTTTTCCCAGTCGGCAAAACATGAATTGGGTATAGGAAAAGAAAAAACTGAAATACTGCAGTGAAACTAATCGAAAACTAAAAATTATAGCTAAAATTTGCAGGAACTTAAGGAAAAACTAAATGAGCAATGGTACGTCGACCCCAAAAGATAATGAGAAATATAAAGTCTGTTTTTGTCCCCCAATTTTGGGAATAGAAATATTAATTAGAAAAAAAATTTAGTATGACTAAGTAGTGGAAAGGACTCGGCAAATTTCACTCCGTTCAAATAGGGATAGCGTCGCCCCTGTATCTTCGTTGTGAAAAAGATAGTTCTAAATTATTGTTCGTTGTTTTGCCATATAGATATAGCTGACGTTCTTGTAGCATCTATTCGAATATTGTGCTTAAATGAATGTTAATTCTTACTTGTTAACATTTACTAATACTATAGTAGAGCTAAATAAATGCTTCTTTGGAAGACATCCTGGACAGCTATCGTCCAAACTCACAGGATTAGATAAATGTTTCTTACTTGTTTAACTAAATAGAATATTATTTGGGATTAATTTTCCTGGTTATTGAACAGCTTCAAGAGAGAGCCGCGAGTTAAACTCATATAACGGGAATTCTGTATTGACATATAACTAACTAAATTTGTTTGTTTTTAGCCACAATCGTTGACAAAAACCTTTCGGTAGCAGGGCATGTGGCACCCTCTTAACCCCCTTAGTGAAAATAAAGATGGGTTCTCGATCAAGATTAAATGTAGATAAGAACACGATATTACTTATTTTCCTTTAAAAGTATTCTTGTGTAAAGCATGCAGTTGCTTTCTGCCTTATTTGGAAACCAAAATAGAAATTGCCTTGCCATATGATTGTATGGCGAAATTAGTTATTCCCTTAGCCAAAGAGACAACTTTGAACGAATATTATAGAGCAATCAAAAGCATTATAACACAACATTTTTTTCTTCATAGTGGATTGTTCAGCTTAGTACACGTTCGCAAAGTATCTTTAATTTGTGAAAATTCATGTTGGTTCTCGTTTTCAGCACACATTTTAGAAGTCACATCCACTTTCTATGAGGGATTTTTGTCCCCCTGGTTACTAAAAATAGTAACTAAAGGTCGAAACACCGAAGCCGAAACCTATAGTGGCTGACGGCACAGATACCCCAGCGACTGAATAGTTCTTAATTGTGCTTGAGTCACCTAATATTTTTCATGGGCCTTTTACAGTAACCTTCTCTTAATCTCGAAATTCTACCAACAATTCAAAAACTTTGCCGACTGTATCTTGAACTGAATAATTGAGCAGTTCTTCTTCATTAATATTCAATACACATCAACATGTACACTTGACCTAATTAGTCTAGCTTAGGTTCCCTGTGGTATAGGAATACTTATAACCAACATGAAATGGCTATTAATGGTCCTCTAGGAAGAACGGTTTATATATAGACCTCACAAGTTAGATAAAGTTAGTTTTTTAGTCGAAAACACGATCTTAATGCGCTTTACTTTGTGAAAAAATGAAACGTGCTTAGCGCTTGGACCATCTGTTTCTTCGTGTATAAATATAGAATATATTTTCATAAACTCTCATCTGTATGTGTCTCTATTCTCTCAAGTTGTTTATAAACAAAGTTCGTTTAATTAAGGTTTCCTTTTGCTAGTATCACCGGGCCGCTGGCTCATAGTGAATTGTCATTACTTCATTACTTATAACGTCAAGAAAGAACAGTTAATTGGAATTGCTAGACCAATCATTGCATGTCTGTCTCAAGAAAGTTATAGTTGATATATATAGTTTGGGTTTCCTGCCGTAGTAACACTGGCCCCATTAATGAAATGTTCTTTCTTTATTTCCTTTCTGAACTTTTTTTTAGCCTTAAAAGGCTTTTCAGTTTAGATAAAGTTGGTGCAATTAATTATGAACAGTTTTAGCCTAACACGTGATCGACTTTTGTGCTTGACTCAGCGGTACGATGAAAGTTAACGTGTTTTCGCTTGAGTAAACTGTTTTCTCTCGTGTATAATTGAATATTTTTAAGTGATTATGATGTTTTGAACTCCGCCAAATGCCGACATAAGTGCCTGCTTTAAATAATAAATGTATTATGTTGTCATGCATTATACTGTAACAGTCGATGGCAATGGAGCTGAAGTATTTCATCAACCTCATACTCATATCTGCTGTGAACGTGTTGTTCTTTTTCTCAGGAATATGTTTAAATTCCTTGGTCATACTCAGTTTCTGGCGGTCTGCGCAACTTCGAAAAAAGTTATGTTATTTCATGATAATGGTATTGGCCTGTTGCGATTTGCTTGTGGTTGTAACTGGTCATCCATTTGTGACTCTTCTCGCGATCATCTGGTTAACTGGAAAGTGTGACGTATACCCCAGCTGGGTGGTCATTCCCAGAAGGTTAACATACATTTTCCTTTTTCCTTCTTTGTTCGCACTTTTGGTGATGAATTTTGATCGATATTTGGCGACATATTATCCTATCTTTCACCGAACGTCGGTAACGAAGAGAAGACTTTTAACTCTTCTTGCAATACTGAATATTGTCGGACTTACTTTGGCATTGATGAATGTAAACGAACTTATTTCCTATGACGTTCTTGTTCTAATACTTGGTATGATTCTCTTCCCCCCAATGTTGTTCATCAACTACAAATTGTTTACAATCGCCAGGAAAAGTCGTAGAAACAACGGAACTTTACCCGAGATGAAAAAATCGTTTTCTTGGAAAAATATATCGATTTGTTTGCTGGCAGTCACTTGTCTTGCGGTACTGTCCATTCCAGTGTTCGTCTATATTGGACTAAGGATAACCTCGAAAGATGTATTCACATTGGATAATGCAAATATTGCAACACTCTGGAGTAACACCTTTATCTCAATGAATTCAACATTTAACTGCTTAATCTTTTACTGGAAAAACAAGATTTTACGCATGGAGGGAATGAAGATACTCAAGAAACTCAATCTCAGAGCCAGAGACTCAGTCTAATTATGACCAGTTGAGTGCCATATGTATCCGTGAATATAACTGGAGTGCTAACTTAGTTAATTGCCGAAATGAACCGAAGCCAAATATGGCGAACTGTTGTTTTGATAATGTAGTGTTCTCTTTGCAGGGGCGGCGCTAGAGGGGGTGTAGGGGTGGAACACCCCAGTCGTCAGGTAGTCGGCAAATTATTGCATCCCAGTCGGCAAAACATGAATTGGATAGGAAGGAAAAAACTAAAATATTGGAGTGAAACTGATCAAAAACTAATAATTATAGCTCAGAAAAACAAAATGAGTAATGCTACGTCAACCGAAAAGATAATGAGAAATGTAAAGTCCGTTTTTGTCCCCCAATTTTGGGAATAGAAATATTAATTAGAGAAAAAATGTAGTATGAAGTAGTGGAAATGACTCGGCAAATTTCACTTACATCCTCCCATTCAAATAGGGATAGCGTCGCCCCTGCCTCTTCGTTGTGACGTTCTTGTAGCATCTATTCGAATATTGTGCTAAATGAATGTTAATTCTTACTTGTTTCAAGAAGCATTTACTAATACTATAATAGAGCTAAATAAATGCTTCTTTGGAAGACATTCTGGGCAGCTATCCTCCAAACTCATAGGATTCGATAAATGCTTCTTACTTGTTTAACTGAATAGAATACTATTTGGGATTAATTTTCCTGGTTATTGAACAGCTTCAAGAGAGAGCCGCGAGTTAAACTCATAACGGGAATTCTGTATTGATATATAATTAACTAAATTCATTTGTTTTTAGCCACAATCGTTGACAAAAACCTTTGGGCAGCAGGGCATGTGGCACCTCTTAACCCCCTTAGTGAAAATAAAGATGGGTTCTCGATCAAGATTAAATGTAAATAACAACACAATATTACTGATTTTCCTGTAAAAGTATTCGTGTGTAAAGTAGTTGCTTTCTGCCTTATTTGGAAACCAAAATAGCAATTGCTTTGCCATATGATTGTCGAGAAATTAATTGGATTGTTCAGCTTAGTACACGCTTCATTAATATTCAATACACGTCAGCATGTACACTTGACCTAGTTAGTCTAGCTTAGGTTCCCTCTGGTATAGGAATATTAACCAACATGAAATGGCCTTTTAATGGCCCTCTAGGAAGAACGGTTTAGACCTCGCAAGTCAGATAAATTTAGTTTTTTAGTCGAACACACAATCTTAATGTGCTTTACTTTGTGAAAAATGTCTCATTTGCATGTGTCTCTCTGCTCTTAAGTTGTTTTCCAAAACTGCAAACTAGATACAATGCCGAAACAGGTGTTTAAGTAAACTGCAGAAAACGCTCATAGCTAATACAATGAATCAATTTTGCCCACATACGGGGCTATAGACTCTTCCAGATCCGTGTGTCCACTCTATGACAAGTAGTTTTAGAACGTTGTTCTGAATATTTCAGAACCCTCTATAGATGACTTCCCATAAAAAATGCAGACATTAACTGCCTGCTTTAAATAATAAATGTTATGTTGTCACGCAATACCGTTGCAACAGTCGATGGCAATGGAGCTACAGTATTAAATCAAACTGGCCCCATTAGTGAAATGTCGTTACTGAACCTTTAGGGCTTTCAATATAAAGAACGTTAGTGCATGTAGTTAATTATGAATTTATGTTTTATGGCCTAACACACGGTCGACTTTTGTGCTTGAATCAACATCATGCAAGAGGAAAATTAACGTGCTTATCGCTTGAGTAAACTGTTTTCTCTCGTGTATAATTATCTCGTGTGAAAAGTATATTTAAATGATTATGATGTTTTGAACCCAGGGAAATTAGTATAGATGACGCTCTTTAAGTGGCTCCACATCGAGCGAGCTGAAAAATTGCTTGCCGCGCGCTGGGAATTGAACCCGTGACCTGTGTTGGTTCGATGCCCATCGCGGTTAAGCAAGTTTTCAACAATCTAAAATATTTTGAGATTATTGCAAAACCTTTATGTATATATCTCGTCCTACTCTCAAGCTGGTTTTCAAAACTTCGAACTAATTATGGCGAAACAGGTGTTGATAATTAAACTACTGAAAAAGCTCGCACAGATACTATAATCTTCCAGAGCCGTGAATGTGTCCACTCCATCGTACATATTTCCAGAACAGTGCTCTAAATGTTTCATAACCGAAAATGAAGTGGCCTGTTAAAGTACAGATAGCATAAATAAAATGCCTGCTTTAAATAATAAATGTATTATGTTGTTATTCAATATACTGTAACAGTCGATGGCAATGGAGCTGAAGTATTTCATCAACCTGATATTCATATTTGCTGTGAACGTGTTGTTCTTTTTCTCAGGAATATGTTTAAATTCCTTGGTTATACTCACTTTCTGGAGGTCTGCTCAACTTCGAAAAAAGTTATGTTACTTTATGATAATGGTTTTAGCCTGTTGCGATTTGCTTGTGGTTGTAACTATATAATCATCCGTTTGTGACTTTTCGCGTGATGATCTGGTTTACTGAAAAGTTGGACGCATACCCCAGCTGGGTGGAAATTCCCGTAAGGTTAACACACGTTTGCTTCGGTGTTTCTTTGTTCTGTCTTTTGGTGATGAATTTTGATCGATATTTGGCGACATATTATCCTATCTTTCATCGAACAACGGTAACAAAGGGAAAACTTTTAACTCTTCTTGCAATACTGATTATTGTCCAACTTGCTTTGATGTTGATGAATATAAACGAACTTATTTCCTACGACGTTTTTCTTCTAATAACTATTATTATTATCATTCCTCCAATCTTGTTCATCAACTACAAATTGTTTACAATCGCCAGGAAGAGTCGTAGAAACAACGGAATGTCAGCCGAGATGAAAAAATCGTTTTCTTTGAAAAATATATCGATTTGCTTGCTATCAGTCGCTTGTCTTGTGGTGTTCAGTATTCCAGTGGTCGTCTACATTGGAATATACACAATTTCGAACGATATATTCATATTGAATAATCAACGCATTTTAGCACTCTGGAGTAATACCATATTCTCGATGAATTCGACATTTAACTGCTTAATCTTTTACTGGAAAAACAAGATTTTACGCACGGAGGGAATGAAGATACACAAGGGACTCAAACTCAGAGGCTCGGTCTAATTATGACCAGTTGAGCGCCATATATCCGTGAATATAACTGGAGTACTAACTTCAGTTAATTGCCAAAAATGGCAAACTGTTGTTTTGATAATGTAGTGTTCTCTTCGCAGGGGCGGCGCTAGAGGAGGGGGTGGGGGTGGAACACCCCGTCAGGTAGTCGGCAAATTATTGTATCCCAGTCGGCAAATTGTTTTCCCAGTCGGCAAAACATGAATCGGATAGGAAAAGAAAAAACTAAAATATTGTAGTGAAACTGATCTAAAAATAATAATTATAGCTCAGATTTGGGGGAATTTACGGAAACATTAAGGAACAACTAAATGAGCAATGGTATACGTGAACCCAAATGATAATGAGAAACATAAAGTCCGTTTTTCCATGTTCAAATGGTTCTAATGGTTCGCCCCTAATGTACTTTACTTTGTAAAAAAATGAAACGTGTTTATAGCGCTTGGACCATCTGTTTCTTCGTGTATAAATATATAGAATATATTTTGATAACAAACTCTTATTTGTATGTGTCTCTCTGCTATCAAGTTGTTTTCCAAAACTGCAAACTAAGAAGAATGCCGAGACAGGTGTTTAAGTAAACTGCAGAAAACGCTCGTACAATGTATTGATTTTGGTCACATGCGGGACTATATACTTTTCCAGATCCGTATGTCCAATATATGACAAGTAGTTTCAGAATGGTGTATACGAATATTTAAGAACCCTGTGGATGACTTTGCATAAAAAATGCAGACATTAACTGCCTGCTTTAAATAATAAATGTTATGTTGTCACGCAATACTGTTGCAACAGTCGATGGCAATGAAGCTTGATTATATCAAACTGGCCCCATTAACGAAATGTCGTTAATGAACCTTTAGGGCTTTTTAAGAAAATTAGTGCATGTATAGTTAATTATGAACAGTTTTGTAGCCTGATCGACTTTTGTGCTTGACTCAGCAGTGCGATCGATGAAAGTTAACGTGCATATCGCTTGAGTTAACTGTTTTTCTCGTGTATAATTAAAATAGATTTAAATGATTATGATGTTTTGAACTTAGGCAAATTAGTGTAGATGACGCTCTTTAAGTGGCTCCACATAGGACGAGCTGAAAAATTGCTTGCTGCGCTGGGAATTGAACCCATGTCGGTTCGCTACATCGATACCCATCGCGATTAAGCAAGTTTTCAACTATCTAAAATATTTTGAAATTAATGCAAAACCTTCATGTGTATGTCTCGTCCTACTCTGTTTTTCAAAATTTCGAACTAATTATGTCGAAACAGGTGTTTATAAGTATAAACTACCGAAAACGCTCGCACAATGTATCGTTTTTGCCTGCACGCGATACTAGAATCTTCCAGAGCCGTGCATGTGTGCACTCCATACATATTTCCAAAACAGTGCTCTAAATGTTTCATAACCGAAAATGAAGAGACCTGTTAAAGTACGGATATAGCATTTCCCTAGCATATGAATAAATATAAATAAATTAAATGCAGACATTAAATGCCTGCTTTAAATAGTAAATATATTATGTTGTCACGCAATATACTGTAACAGTCGATGGCAATGGAGCTCATCTATTTCATCAACCTGATATTCATATCTGCTGTGAACGTGTTGTTCTTTTTCTCAGGAATATGTTTAAATTCCGTTGTCATACTCACTTTCTGGCGATCTGTGCAACTACGAAAAAAGTTGTGTTATTTCATGATAATGGTTTTGGCCTGTTGCGATTTGCTTGTGATTTTAACTAGTCATCCAGTTCTGACTCTTCTCGCGATCATCTGGTTGACTGAAAAGTTGGGAGTATACCCCATCTGGGTGGTGATTCCCGGAAGGTTGGTACAAATTTTCTATGGTCTTTCTTTGGTCGCTCTTTTGGTGATGAATTTTGATCGATATTTGGCGACATATTATCCTATCTTTCATCGAACATCGGTAACAAAGGGAAAACTTTTAACTCTTCTTGCGATACTTATGATTGTCGAACTTACTTTTGGATTGTTGAATGTATTCGAACTTATTTCCAATGACGTTGTTGTTCTAATAGTTAATATGATTTTCTTTCCTCCAATGTTGTTCATCAACTACAAATTGTTTACAATCGCCAGGAAAAGTCGAAGAAACAACGGAATATCACCCGAGATGAAAAAATCGTTTTCTTTGAAATATATATCGATTTGCTTGCTGGCAGTCGCTTGTCTTGCGGTGCTAAGCATTCCATTGTTCGTCTATATTGGACTAAGGTTAACCTCGAAAGATTTATTCACATCAGATAATGCAAATATTGCAACACTCTGGAGTAGCACCTTATTCTCATTGAATTCAACATTTAATTGCTTAATCTTTTACTGGAAAAACAAGATTTTACGCACGGAGGGAATGAAGATACTCAAGAAACTCAAACTCAGAGCCTGAGTTTAATTATGACCAGTTGAGCGCCATATATCCGTGAATATAACTGGAGTACTAACTTCAGTTAATTGCCCAAATGAACCGAAGCCAAAAATGGCGAACTGTTGTTTTGATAATGTAGTTTTCTCTTCGCAGAGGTGGCGCTAGAGGGAGAGGGGGTGTTAGAACATCCCCAGTCGTCAGGTAGTCGGCAAATTGTTGCATCCCAGTCGGGATATCTAAAATATCTAAATGAAACTGATTAAAAACTTTGGGAATAGAAATACTAATTAGAAAAAAAATTTCCCCATTCAAATAGGGATAGCTGTGCCCCTGTTTCTTCGTTGTGAAATAGATAGTTTTAAATTGTTGTTGGTTGTCTTGCTATAGATAGCTGACGTTCTTGATTCGAATATTGTGCTAAATGAATATTAATTCTTACTTGTTTAAAGAAGCATTTACTAATACTATAATAGAGCTAAATAAATGCTTCTTGCTTGTTTAACTAACTAAATAGAATATTATTTGGGATTAATTTTCCTGGTTATTGAACAGCTTCTAGAGAGAGCCGCGGGTTAAACTCATAACGGGAATTCTGTATTGATATATAATTAACTAAATTCATTTGTTTTTAGCTACAATCGTTGACAAAAACCTTTGGGCAGTATAGGGCATCTGGCACCCTCTGAACCCCCATGCTTCCTTAACAATGTTGTGTTTGGTATTGTATCATAAATTGGCAGTGGAACACGTTTTCAATGAAAACATTATGTCATACAGCAACATTGCTTAGGGGGAGGGGGTATATTTGGCTATTTATGATCTTAATTTGGAATCATTGAATTTTTGACAATGTTTTCCGAATTGCCCAAACACGTTTTGTCAATGATTGTACTTCGTTTAGTTATCCTTTAACTTTGAATCTAGTATTTAACCTTGGCACTTGTAAACCAATGGATATGATTCAGTTCTACTGCAAAATTGGTATATTCAAAAAAAAGTATTAAACGGTATATTAAACTAGAATGAGGACGGTAGTTTGATAGAATTGTAGTTGATTTTCTTTTTGACCGCGAGCTTTTACCACGAGCTTTTACCACCCCGCGTCACTTTATCCTCAATGCATGGGTAACAGCCAGATTTCTAAATTGAGAAATACGGGCGATACCCAACAAGGATGATCATCTGACCCATCCGATATAGTGCCTTAAAGTGGCACTCGCATCAAAATTTTTATTTTCTTAAACGAAAATACTCTTTAAACTGTATAGTAACTTGTTTTGAAGATTTTTGTTCCCACGCTTAGTTCTTGAGATATTTCATTTTGTTTGTAACCATGTGACGTCATTTACTCAATTACATATATAATGAGATATCAATAATTGTTGTGTATCTTTGCTATATTTTTGATGGACTTGTTTAAAAAAACAATATGCTTAATAATGTAGGTTAAATTAACAAACGCGCCCTATCTTTCGAAAGATTTTGATAAAAAATAGCAAAGATACACAACAATTACTGATATCTCATTATATATGTAATTGAGTAAATGACGTCACATGGTTACAAACAAAATGAAATATCTCAAGAACTAAGCATGGGAACAAAAATCTTCAAAACAACTTACTATAAAGTTTTAAGACTATTTTCGTTTAAGAAAATAAAAATTTTGACGCGAGTGCCACTTTAATTTGAACCCTAATCTAACCCCGACCCTAACCTCTAGCCTTAATCTAACCTTAGTCTGACCCTACAGGGTATATGCAACATAATGAACATGGAAAGTTCTGTTATTTATTTT
Source organism: Paramuricea clavata (assembly GCA_902702795.2). Classification (NCBI taxonomy): domain Eukaryota; kingdom Metazoa; phylum Cnidaria; class Anthozoa; order Malacalcyonacea; family Plexauridae; genus Paramuricea; species Paramuricea clavata. The sequence continues at coordinate 37,128 of CACRXK020000287.1, forward strand.
TGGTTCCAGCAATTTTTCAATTAGTGTTTTCTGAAGAAAGGGCTTGACTTGAAATAAAAGATTCTGATATACAGAAGGTATTTAATGTTAGACCACATATTAAGTAATCGTACAGATTACTAAAGTCATTAGCATATCATTTCAACACTACAGTTGCAAATGAGAACTTTCCAGGTTACGATTTCCCCTCCCCCAACAAGGGAAGGCTCAGCCCTCTTACCCCTTTGACCCCCCTCTTCTACACCTCTGGTTTTATATCTTCAAGTTAGTGCTAGTAGTATTAGGAGTAACACGTATGTGGGGCCACCTGCTCTTTGCAGTGTACAATGAAATATTAAAAAGTATTTTTATTTCTATGTCTCACCCCGCTCTTTAGTTGTTTTCCTAAACTGCAAACTAATAACTTCTGAAACAGATGTTTATAACTTATGTACTTTGTATATAACTTACAAATATGACATAGATTTTAAAGCGAGGAGACGTCGAAAACCATTGCATGAGGAAAAAGAAAAGCATGCAATAGACATTTCCCATTATAGACTAATTTTTTAACTTGGAAAAAGTATATGACCGGAAAGAGCATACTAAAATGAGTAAAATTGCAAAGTTTGGTTGCGAAATGTTGTAAAATGTGGAAAATATAGCCTTGCAAAGTTCGCAAATTTTATACTTTTGTATATTGCGTGCGGAAATTGCTACCACATTCGGGCTTTGCAATTTTACTCATTTTAGTATCTCTTTGCCTATAGTTTTAAAATTAGTCTATAATGGGAATTGTCTATTAAAAGGATGAAAAAGCTATCATGTGCTTACAAAAACGGAAATCATTTAGTATTTGTAAGAACTGAGATATTGATTTCGATCGGGCGAGAGGTTTTGCATTCAATTTTGCACTCAATGTATTTCACTCAATGTATTTCATATCATGCAAGAATTTATTTGTGGCTCGTTTAGAATCTCTAGTTAGTTATAGATAGCTTGAATTCGTATTTAGGTTAATTATGGAGCATCTTAATGGACTATAGTTTTTGTTAGGAACTATTCCTATTGTTTACTTACATTATCCATCAAGCAACAGTTGTTTCCAGTTTGAGTGAAACAACATATACTACTATCTCGAAGTGACCGGACAAGGATTATAGGTTTTGGATTAGCGTTGGGATTAATATTAGGAGTAGGATTAAGAGTTAGGGTTAGTAGTGGGATTACGATTTCACTATACTTGTAAATTGAAATTCCTAAATAATATGGAAATTATCCCAAACAATTTAGACCTGAGACCAAATTGTAAATTTTTCACATTTGAAGAACAGTATACAGGTATAGCCACTTTAGCGTGAGTCTTATATCATCAACATGTGTACAAAAGACAATGTTTAGTGTTTAATAAAATATTAATGAAAGTGTTCTCATGGATATGAACTATTTATATAATTATGTCACATACTTCAGGAATGTTATTCTAACCATATCATGCATCTGCTGTCTACACTTGTGGTTCAGTTCTTCAGAAGAGGAGGTCAATTCATATATAAGTCAATTCACGCGATGGAATTCAATCATTTCATCAACCTGATATTCATACTGGTTGTGAATGTATTGTTCTTTTTCTCAGGAATATGTTTAAATTCCGTAGTCATAGTCAGTTTCTGGCGATCTGTGCAACTCCGAAAGAAATCATGTTATTTTATGATAATGCTTTTGTCCTGTTGCGATTTGCTAGCGGTTTTAACTAATCATCCATTGTTGGCTCTTATCGCGATGATATGGTTGACTGCGAAGTTGCATGTGTACCCTAGTTGGGTGAATATTTCCTTATACTTTTCAAATATCTTCCTTGGTTTTTCTTTACTCGTTCTTTTGGTCATGAATTTTGATCGATATTTGGCGACATATTATCCTATATTTCATCGAACATCGGTAACGAAGGGAAAGCTTTTAACTCTTCTGGCAATACTAATTAGTGTTGAACTTACTTTGGGGCTGATGACTGTAAACAACTTTGTTATTTCCCAGCAAGTTAGTCTTCTGATATTTTTTGTTCTTGTCTTTCCTCCAATGTTATTCATTAACTGCAAATTGTTTACAGTCACCAGGAAAAGACGTAGAAACAACGGAATATCACCCGAAATGAAAAAGAAGTTTTCTTTGAAAAATATATCGAGTTGCTTGCTAGCAGTCGCTTGTTTTGTGGTGCTATCCATTCCAACGTTCGTCTACATTGGGCTAAGAATAATCTCAAAAGATCCATCGACATTGGATACTGCACACATTGTAGGACTCTGGGCTAAAACCATAACCTTAATGAATTCGACGTTTAACTGTTTAATCTTTTACTGGAAAAACAAGATTTTACGCACCGAGGGAATGAAAGTTATCAAAGGCATGAAAGTATGTCGACGAATCCGATCCCAATCTGACCATTAAGATTTTGTAACAACTTTCAACTTTTGAAGGAATTCTATGTATGCATCTTGACTGTAGACTTTTGACCTTTTTTACTGATGGTTCATATCTTACAATATCCTGGTGACTGCAGTGAATGTGATGTAAACGTTCTTAAACCTACACCACTGGTGATAACATATGTGATAGCAAGTTGAAGAAAAGGCAAATTTAAGAAAAGAAACAAAATATATATTTGGCTGTGAGGGGTGAAGAAGGGAAGGTTTAAGGGTGGTCCTTACTGAACTTCGAGCGAGAAAGTTTGGAACTGATAGAACTATCCTCTATAAAGTTAATTTAGTTTAAGACTGTGCACCATGCCCTAATGAATGGTCCTTATGTACCATAGACCATATGTAATGTAGTTTAGAACTGTTGGAGGCATCTAGTGTGAATAATTTTAAGTTTATAGCCAAACGCATGATCTTGTATAATTAAAAATTAAACGAGACTTACCTGGTAAGTTGAAGTTTGATTGGAATTCTACAAGTCATCAGTCAGGAACGGAGGAATTACATGAGAGAGCGCGCGCGAGCTATCTAGGCAATATTCAACGTAATCGTGAGTGTGAACAGGAGCATGGAACGGAGGAATTGGGACGGGAGGGAATCAGCTTGCCTGATCCAGGGCATGTAATTCCTCCGTTCCTGACTGATGACTTGTAGAATTCCAATCAAACTTCAACTTACCAGGGAAGTCTCGTTTAATTTTTAATTCTACTACGTCATCAGTCTACGTCACTACGGAATTACATGAGATTTCAAAGTCCTGTTCACACACACGCCAATGAGTAGATCAGTCAATGGTTTACGAAGTAACTAAACCATGATATCATCTACTAAAAAACGAGCCGACATGATCACATCTGCGCAAGGGCAGATACAAAAAAGGGAATCATTTGATTGTGAGGTTGGGCTAACCTCTTCTGTCTACAAGAAATGCTAGTAGTAGTAGACTCCAAATAAATAAAGGTAAAGATAATTTTCTCATGATTCTTTTTAAATTCCCTTAAATTAAATGCATTGCCATCAAGAAGCAATGAACAATTGTTGCCATAAGATTGCAAACCCGTACCCAGGCTGTTCCCTGGTACCGATACGACTCACAATTCCTTTACCATGCATAAGACGGTATATTTCTTTGTATTAAGCATACAGCCTGCAGTGTATCTCTAGGCTGTCATAAAGCCAAAAGTTTCCAATATAAGTGCCATTGGCATCGAGGAGTTTATAACTCAAGGACGAAAGAACTTTTATACTCTTCCTGAATTGAAAACCTGGTTGCAGTAACTTACACTAATTTTGAAATGAATATTTTTTCTGATGTCACACGACATCTTTGCAAATTATATATAAGGTCATTACAGTATCATGAGACCGTTATGCAATAAACGCTGAACTGACCATTGAAACCTCAACGTTGACTAATATCACGTAACCAACACAGCAAATATCACTGATTATTAGATTACATTGATATCGAAGGAACTAGACTCAGTTCCATACTCGAACCAACCTGACCGCGCAGCTCAATTGGCAGAGCATTGGGCTAGTATTCCAAAGGTCGTAGGTTCGATTCCCACTGTGGCCAGGCATATTTTTCAAGCCTGCCCAATGTCTCACAGTAACATCACAAGCATCATGAAACTGATATAAGGATTAAGGGTTCTATATGACACAAATTAATGTATATATAGTTAAGCAAAAATATGCATTTGTTCCATAGCTCCGTCGTTATTATAAATCAGAAGCTGATGATAGATAGAAATAATTCTGTACAATGAAAAGGAAGACAAATGTGCCCAAATAGATACTGATTAGTACATTATGATTCTGAGTGCATGATTCATATAACATCGATGTTCTATAAGTCTAGCAATTTCAAATACATGTGTCATATATTGTATATTATCACCCCTCTCAATATTATGGTCCCATGGCCAATTTGTGTACTGAAGTCTGTGTAATAATTAAGTGTAGTATGCCGCTCGCTGCCGATGGCATTTGGACATACAGTCATACCGTTAAAGGCCATAAGGCTTCGAAGTGAAGGCGGTGAGCATATAGTCATAACCACAACTATTTTTATTTGGAGAGTATATTCCTTAATATTTCTGTGGCACGAAATATGTGTTAAATGCACAAGAAATTCGCCAAAAAGGACTGGTTGATCAGTGTTGTTCTGTGACTGTGTGGGGTATCATAGAAACGTTTACATCCGAAACTTACAATAGGTGAAGGGAAAAGATCTTGGGCCGTTACAACAGTAACAACACTAACATTATTGTAGAGATATCCCGTTGAAACAATCAGGGGACATTGTTATTTGGCTTCAATTGCATATTAACGCGAGAATCAAAGCAACATTCGAAAATAAATTTCGGTCAGTTGCATGTTTTCCTGAGTCAGGGTGCATGGTATATTGGTCCGCAAAGTTTCTCGCTGTGCCCTTTCTACATACATTTAGATGGTAACCACATGACTGACAAGAATTGTCCCTTGTATTGAATTCCTCTTATTTTATTATAGCCATATGCAATGCCAATGGGGTTAAATAGCCAGTAAATATAACATGCATATTGCATTCGAGTGACAGCCGATTCGTCAGTTTTGAATTTTGTAACTGTTATTGTTGTTATCAGACCATTTAAAATTCATCATAACCATTACTCATTAGCACGTATACCGACGGTATAGTCGAGTTTACCAAGACTGAATAGTATCTCATCACAGGCATTGCTATTTGGTAATTGGTCTTTGTATTGTCCTGTGAAGGAATGAATGTCATTCTATAAATGCAATGTTTGTCCTGCAGTCCAGAACAACAGTGATTGCAGTAGATGGACTATGTCTATTATATATGACATATGTACAAGGTGTTTAGCCTATGGCCATGCATATTAAACAGATAATGATTTACAAAATAGGATAGTGCAACTTCCCAATGCCAATGGTGTGTTGTTATTGTTATATGAAACATTGTCATTGAGTACCAGACCGCTCTACTGTTCCAGTCTGGCCTGATTTGTTTGGCTTGAAGCGGAGATTGGGTATATTTCCATACATAATGACCAGTGAATATTCTACACTGCTGTTCTTAAATTCAAGGCATAGCAAATTACTAATCTTTATTCTTTAATACAAATTGCTTTGGCTATACAAAAAGCCCCCAAGAGGTTAAGATAATGATGTCCAATTTTGTTCTCAGGGAACAAGATTAGCCTCCATGCAGATTTGCAGACATTAACCACACCTTCAATTCTAATCAGGAATTGAAATCTGATCCCAGTAATGCTAATGCATGGTTAAATAAGCAGGTACAAACTGTACAATTCAGTAAATTTCTCATTGGCCTGGTCAAGTTGTTTGTTTCATGGTTTAAAACATAGCCACTGCCCCACTGGCATGATTAGCATTTCAGATTTTCACTGCCAGTATTCCCACTTGGGAAAAAGATAATAACCTACTTCAGTCTAGTGACTAATCAGGTTACTATACTGAGATAGTAAAAAGGGGCTATAATTGCTATAGCATGCATGATGTATACTATTCCCACAAACTGTACCAAGCTGTACAGTGACAGCATTTATGCCAGAAGTGAGGAGTTGATATACCAGCCAATACCAAAATTACTGATATTATCAGTAAACTAGGCTGACTAGCTTTAGTCTTGCGGTGGAAGAACAATTGGAATGAACATTGTACTATTGTGTTCTGACTTCACATTCGAATGAGCAAATATTCATTGTAGGTTGTAGTGCTACATGTCATGTGATAGCCATCATCCCTGCTGTTGTTGCATCACAGGAAGTGACCAATCAAGTTAAAACTGGTCTGCATTCAGGTCTAGTTTCAACGGTTTTGCTGGCATTTAGCTATGCTATTATATTTATTGTATCACACAAGATAAAACTTTAAAAAGTTTCACAGTTGTTTATTTCTTCTGTGGTTCTCGTAACATGTACTGATGTACTTCCATGTTTAAATCTCGTGCGTAGCACGTGAATAAATTACTGGCAAAGCACTGGCAATTTCCCGCCAAGTAAACAAAGTAAAATGTTCGCCCAGGATAAACTCGAGTATAAAGTATAATAAAAGTGCAAATAAAATGTCGTTCAATCTGAACGCTTTGCACCAATAAACGACATTATAATATTATTGTAGATTTCATTAGGTAAAGCACAGTGGGTAAAGACTAAAGTGATCATTTAATGTATGTGTATATACATGCCATGGACTATATCCACACGGCACACGCCACAATTCACAAATGACATTTTTATGTCGTTGACATTGGAAAAATCCAATCAGTTTCTGCGTTACAGTTGTGTGCAATAAAATAATGGACTAGCTTCCTAGCTGTGTGAAAAAGCATTAGCTTTTCGGTCCAATAAGCACAATATTGTCTGCTATAATTGTGGACATACATGCCATGAGGCATGACCTTGACGTGGCGCCCATGCAGCACAACAATGGCGTCTCTCGGTACTTTCCCAAGTTGCTGAAGCAACAATGTGGTCGTTGATCATGTGTACCTTTTGCCTTTACTCGTTAGGCTTTGGACAGGGTAGTTGGCGTCCTGTTTCTTGGTTTTATAGGCCTTTCCACAGCCATTGTCTTCTTGCTTCATTGCCCGTTTAATTGGCTTTGTATGGCCGTTGTTGGCCTCGTCAGATATTTTGCCCGTTGGGCTTTATATGGCCGTTGGCCTCATATGCCTTAATAAGGCTTTAGTTTCCCTTGCTCATCTTAGGAGCGGTCTGTATAGACTATAGGTAGCTTTTCCCCATTGTGGGTGTACTGGGTTGCTTGTATTTGCCGCTCAACTCTGGAGCACAAGCGTGAATTTTGTTTGTGGCTGCCCGCCATTGCAGGTCATCATTTATATATTTATTGCCCATTTGATTCGTTTTTCCCTAAACGAGAATAAGAAACAAAACAACAAAATAGCAAAATAACAAAACAATATACTCCCTGTTTGCCTTGTGCAAAAATTATGTTCAACAAACCGATGATGATGAACGATTCTTTACGATTTACTCGCATAAATTTCTTCACGTTGTTTATGCCCAGAAAGACGCAAGCACAAATTGCCTAGATAGCTCGCGCGCGCTCTCTCATGTAATTCCGTAGTGACGTAGACTGATGACGTAGTAGAATTAAATCATACGGCACATTCAAGATTTTAATATCGTATTTCAGCCGCGTTTATACTGTTTGGCACATTCGCTGCGTTATATTCATTTATATGCACAGAAAAGCATGTCATTGTTTGCAGACCATAGGCCGAAGCATTTGTCAACCACATACCAAATTTAAGCAATCGTTAATTTAAATCATATTCATGTCATGGAAAGAATATGGAAATAATGTTGAATGAAAGCTAGCATCGCGCCATCGTGTATATGCGCGTATAATGGCGAAAGCACCGTGTATAATGCTAAAAGCACCCAACAAAATGCCGTTTGATCACTTTAAGCCAGCTATGGCTTTCCACAAAAGAAGACCAAAGATGAAAGATGATCGCATTGCTTGCTTACTTAAAATTCACTGCTACCGTCATGCAATGCGCCAAATAGAAAATTTTGATTTCGACCCACAAAACAAAATTAGGATCTGCTGCCTTGCTCGCTCGCTTCAGGCTCGCTCGCTGCGGCAGCAATAAAGCAAAAAATTAAAGCTTATTCATGTCAAAACGAAAGCTGTTTACAAAATTTATAAAGGTGGTGAACACTACTAAAGAGTGCTCATTGAAAGACATGTATAATATAGTGACATATAATTTGTCGTTTGACTTATCTTTGGTGTATGATTTTAATACGGTAGATTTTCAACTGACAGCTATACTTTGACATATACCATGATCGTTGGTTTCAGCAATGCCAAGGGCCAATTTTATAGTCTTTTGACGGGCTTTAAGTTTTTTTGGGCCTTTATATAGATCAACAATCTAGATACAGTTGGCGATATTTCGGAAATCAAAAGATCTCGCTATTTCGTTGCAATTCCATATCTCATCAATAAATAAATTCTTTTCGTCCGAGTATCAGGATAGACTTTAATACTAAATAAATAACAACCACACTGTTCGGTCTGGAGATATATATTTTCTTGTAGGTTTAATATTGCCACGCTGCACAAGCGGCAAGCCGCCGCAAGCGTGCTTTCTTTGGTAAGTCTATAATGAAATCTGATCCAACTTGCTTGAATTGTAACTCGACACCAGATTATAGAGTAGAACGTCAAGATATAAATATTAATTTAATTTAAGAGTTCTCTTTACGATTTCTTGTTGAAAATTTACAGTAAATTTCATCACCAAAAGTTGCAATTTTAAAACGCTACAAACACGCTCCTTTCCCACCCCTCTCACAGTTACAATTAAATTTACCTCCCAGAATCTGGGAGGCACGTGACCAGCCGCAGCCAGGGTCTCTCCCAGATGACAGAAGGAGCAACCCTGTGAACGAGGTTGGTGAATCACCTACTAAAAATTCCTTGCACGTGCTCGGAATTTGTTGGTTGTTGTCGGTTCTCTCATGATCGACTGTTTGCTAGGCTTTATCTCTGGTTTTATGCGCCCACTAAAGACCAAAATACTATCGTTCGAATCAGTGTGAAAAGTTGTATTTACGGATGTCAAATGTATTACTAAACAACAGTATTCTAGCGATTTATGGCCTTTGAAAGACAAGCGAAATTGTATTGTTGACAAATCGCTCAAAATTATTAAACTATAATTAAAAATGCAGTCCGTTTGATCCTTGATAATTTCGGAATTGTTGGTTTTCTCGTTTTCGGCCGTATACCAGTGGATTTGTCTCACTTTTCTCCTCAATTTGATAGTATTTTGAGCCAAACTATATTTTATTTCGAAGGCTTTAAAACGCAGTTTTGATCCTAACGTACGGACCAACTGGCGGCCAACAGGAGAATGTGGCTAAATATAACTTTACTTGACTTGTGCATGTAGGCGGAAACGCAGAAAGTTTTATTTGTAAGCGGGGCCAGCGGGCACCGCATTTTAGTATTGTGTCTGGTTTTTATTGCATTCGGATTTAAAGCATTATATTTTTCTTATTTTCGAATTTAAAGTTCAAGAAATTTACTACTATTGTAAATGGTGCCGGACCAATCTCGTTCCCCGAGCCTGCAATCCTCGGGAAGGAACCGAAGGCTCTGGGATAATCCGTTTCAGGGAGGAATCTGATTGGCCGTTGATATGGAATGGAATGTAGCAATAGAACGAAAATTAATTATTAATCGTATAATTTTATAACAACATGGCTGCCGTTTAGGAGTGCGTTATTAATATTGTTTTTGGATTTCAGCGACGATTTCAGTGCAATTTTAGCAGTGCTAAGGTAAAATTATCTTCTATAATTGTACATGGAAAATATAAAGAAACGTTGTATTTTTCACAATAGTAAAATAGGGCGTGAAACTTTATATAAATTTGTCATTCGTGTTGTAAAATACACCGAGCTATTTGCCTATTTTTATACTAAACTATATGCCTTACAAGTTATATTTTGGAATTATCTTCCTCCATAAGCAACTTTCCCTTAATTGCTAAATAATGATCTCACACTGGCAATTTTTATTATAATTTTTGTAGTCTGCATGCTTGTGCTATAATTGTATTGCAATGGTACAAATTCATAATAAATATATTAGCAATATTTTAATATTGCTTCCATTGAACTGCATTCCAATATAATTTCCAAAGAAAAAATGCACTGTAAGCTTCTTAGAAACAATAGCTTTGTAACAAATATGGCAGGGCCAGGCTCACATATTGATTTGTTTTTGTTCCCCAGATCAAATTTGGCTATTCTGAATAAAATTGCTGGTATCAGAGCACTCTTTGGTAAACAACAGCACATGGATTGTTCCCAAGAGACACAGACATACTGTATGCATGGTCTTTCAAGTAAAATCCTAGTCAATCAATATATGATCTGGAAAAGTCTTGTTCTATCTCTTTGTCCATGTTTGTGAAAACTTGTGCACAGCCAAGATGCCCAATGGCATCATCTTGTTGAATCACTTACCTGCAGTCTATTGAAAGATTAATTAAGCAAAACTTCAAAAGATTTGTGTGCAGTGAAACTGTCTCAACATAAAATTCATTATAGACAGATTAAAGTTTGCCAGGTTAATATTGGCAATATAAGTATACACTAGTGAGATGGCTTAGGGAGTGGTCATTATTTATGGGGAGTGTCGGAGGGGGGGGGTAAATGGGGGAAATAAGAATTGAAAACGTTTTTGCCCCCACCCTCCAGACTGAAGGCAAACTTTTTGTGCCTCTCCCCTCATAAAAGTAGAAACTTTTCTGACCCCCCCCCCAGTGTGGATTGAAAAATTAACAGCAATGAAACAGATGTGCGTTGCAGGTAAAGTTAGATATTAGGACAATCTGTTTAATCTAGCTCATGATGTTTTACCCTGGTGAATATTATTCAACCATATATGATTAACAAAATATATATCATGTGTTACTACTTCGCAATGCAACATTTGTCCTACCATAAACCTAACCCATGGCCCGTCCTTCATAACTTGTCTGGGGGGTGGGCATCTACAAAAGGGACCATACTATATTGAGTGTGGAGAAATGACACATGGTTTTTGGTGACAAAAAGTTTGGTGTGGTATTGTATGTACTAGTAGGGGTGTCAGGGAGTGTTCTCCCCCAGAAATTGTTTTGTATTTTTCCACCCTTAGAACTGAAATGTGAGCATTTTCTGAAACAGATTTTTGGATATACAGTGTTACATAATTGTGATTTGATAGACCGAATCTGATCAGTTAAGTGCACTTGCATGGTATGTTTATGTAAATATCACCTACTGGGTCACTCAGGGGGTAGGAAGCTTGTTAAACTTAGTGGGCCCAATTCCCACGATCGTGAGGCGCTACCATGGTTGAGAGCAGGAAAATTTTGAGTCTCTTTTTCATTGGAAATAGCATTTTCAGAGTCTTCTTTTTTGCTATTTGTGATTATAGAAATCAGAACTCTAGACATGGTATTTAAGTTCAAAAACTTTTTTGACCCCCCCCCCCTTTCTCTGTGTTAAAACTTTTTTGACCCCCCTCCCTATTTATAAGGGTAAAACTTTGTTTGCTCCCCCTCCCCCCATAAATAATGACCACTCCCTAAAATAAACCTCCAGGCTTATAAATAAATGTTTTGCAATAATGATGAACATGTAATGGTAATAGTGGTTTAATTAATATGCAAATTATTTGTAATTTTATTGTATGTAAAATTTGCTTGGCAGTGTCACACACCCTCTGGAACACCTTCCCCCTGAATTTTTGGCACCCCTCCAGTGCAATATCTGAAAATCTGTTTGGTTCAAGGGCATGCTCCCCCAGGACATTTTGTAATCTGAGACCTTTCAATCCCCAGAAATGCAATCAAATTTGCTAGCTGAATAAAAAATAAGTCATAGCTCATAAGAATATGAACAAGGCATTGTAGGAATATTAAAATGTGTTTGCTTATATATGTAGCATTTGTGGCATTAAAATATTCATCCTTTTATGTATTGCTAAAATTGTGACAAAATTATCGTATAAGTCAGACGTTATGTGTGGCACACTTTACCGCCCCCTACATTTTTTCAACGGAATTGAGAATCTCCCAAACGTGGTCATAAGGCAGATTGAGGGGAGGGGGTTTTGCGCCCCCTCCCCCCAATGTACCCCGTGATTACGCCTATGCCATCCATATGACAGAGATTTATTTGGGAAAATTGTATATTTTTGTAATATTGTTTGCCAAATTCTTCAAATTAAAATATTTCAGTTGGTGTAAATGATGCCCTCTTGTCCGACATTTTTCTTTAGTTATCTTATCTTCAATACACAACGTTTGTGTGGGAAGAGATTATTTCGGTGGCCTCAGAATGACAAAACGCAAGAAAGCAACGTTTTTACTAACACGAAGCTTACTCGAAACACCAATTCTAACCCGTATCCTAACACTAACTTAACCCTACTCCAAATTTGTTTCTAAACCAATCTTGAAGAAATTTAAAAAGTTTTGACGAAATGTCATTCTGAGGTCAACGAAATAGTCGATGCCGTTTGTGTGTGGTTTTCATAAACAATAACCGCAAAAAGAAATTTTATAATGTAGGTGAGACCGATTATATAAACAAATATTGGGCGATAACATGAAGGAATTAGCTAAATTACTGTCAATCAACCTTGTTACCGCACTGTGTTTAACATATTGCACCGCGCAATGCAATTTAGTTTTTGCACGCATCTACCCGAGTTTTAAATTAAAAGCAAATATCATGGCGTCGTGTACTCCAAAGAAATCTGTGTCTGACAAAATTTTGAATTTATGTCGTTGCTGCAATTGTGATAATGCACGTCGTGTTCCTCTCTATGGTGACAAATCTAAAGAGGAAGGTCTAGTCAAAATGATTGTTCGCTTTGCGCAATTAGACATTTCTGAAAATGATAATTTTTCTAAATGGGTTTGCCGCTCTTGCGCAATGAGGATCAGTGCATTAAAAAAGAAAATAAACGAATTTAAGAGTCTTTGTATAGAGACGATGAAAAAGCAAAAAGAAGAATTAGAAAGCGCAAGAATGAAAAGAGGCAGAAAAGACTGTGAAGTCCAAAAACTTCTTCCCAAGTTGCTTCTCTTAACGTGCCCAAGCGGTCCAGAGTATCCGAACATCGCGCGGCGCGTTCGTTATCCGGAATGTTTCAGTCAATCGCCCCAAAGCCTTTATGCACTCAATCGCAATGCAGTAGTTCCGTTCAGTTAACTCCCTCACAGCCAGATTCAAATTCAGATCAACAGAAAACTTTACCAGCGTCGTATCCAAAAACTAGTCAAACCACTGCGAGCAGGCTAAAGTCAGCAGACTCGGAAGAGGTTACCGAAGAGGTTTCTCTTTTATCTACTTGTGGATTGCAAGCACTCAAGGTAACGAAAGCATTTCTATTCAATTAGAAATCAAATCGGTTACATTTTTCATCACAGATAACATATTTAATGAACGTATTAATTTTCACTTTATTTTCATGTCATATTCCTTTGTTCACGCATGAAATTTGATATTTTTCCCACAGAATGATGCCAATGTAACTTCCACTCTTAATTCAACGCAAAAAAACAAACTGATAGATGAAATTGTAAAAGGATCTCCTACGTACTTGGCTAGGACTATAATGGAAATTCCCGAGTTAAAGAAATGTGTGATTGTTTTGTTCCTCGACGACATCAGCGAGAAATGCAAAAAACTTTGCGTGATAACTAAATCGCCTTCTGTATTACGTGTTTCGCGGGAGCAACAGAGAAACCTTGCCGATTTTAAATGGATTACTGTTCTACGTGAAATGAAGGAACGAGTGCCCGAAGTACTGAATATTTTAATGGCAATAGCGGTACCTCGTATAAAAAATGACAGTTCACAAGTGCCTCCATTATGTACTGCATTTGGAATATTGATGCATACACGTAACAGGGAGTTGTCTCTAGTTCAGAAACTAAACACGGTTGTCATCGGAGCAGGACATGCCACAAAAAAGGTATGGATTGCAGTTTCTTTCCTAAGAGCTTTATATAATACAATAAGTGGTGTAGCTCTTTCCTAAGAGCTTTATATAATACAATAAGTGGTGTAGCCATAATACAATAAGTGGTGTAGCCATCCCCCCAATGACCAAAGCTAAAATCCGGGCAGACAGGCTAAAATCCGGGCATATATTGGTGGGGGGAGTACGATATACAATTTCCGATGTATAATCTTCGGATTTCTGTATAATCTCACCCCAAAAATCCTTACATAATCGCATTTTCAGGTGAAGCATGCCCCAGGACCCTAATCACTTTCACGACGTGGGCGTTCACTTCGCCCCCTCCCCCCCCCCAAAAAAAAAGTCTTGGCTACGCCACCAAATATAATAATGACAATTGATTCTTCAATTAATTCAGGTGTTTATTTAACTGGAGTTCCCAAACGCGCTACAACAATACATTCACAAGATTGCTTATCGGAAGATTTTAATTGTGCGCATCGCGTGTTTATGTAGCAACATATTACAACTGCATGCCTGCGGGCAGGTTCGGTGAACGGGCCTGACTGGTTTAACGCCTTGTTTTCCACTTCACACCATATCGTACTGAATCGTGATAAGGGAGTGGTCATTATGGGGGGAGTTGGTAATTGGGGAAAATAGGGATTAAAAACTTTTATGACCACCCCCCCCCCCAGACTGAAGGCAAACGTTCTGTGCCTCCCCCTCATAAAAGTAGAACTTTTCTGAGCCCCCCAGTGTGGATTGAAATATTAAATATGGTGACAAAAAGTTTGGTGTGGTATCGTATGTACTAGTAGGGGGGTCTGGGGGTATTGTTCCTCAGAAAATATTTTGTATTTTTCCACTCCTAGGACTGAAATGTGAGCATTTTCTGAAACAGATTTTTGGATATACATTTACATTGTGCTTTGATAGACCAAATCTGATCAGTTAAGTGTACTTGCATGGTATGTAGATACCACAACTGGGTCACACAGGGGGTAGGAAACTTGACTTAGTGTGCACGACTCCCACAGTCCCACGAGGCGCTACCATGGTCGGCGCTGAGCAGGGAAAGTTTTGAAAAGTTTGAGTCTCTAGATCGTTGGAAATAGACTTTTAAATTAAAAGACTTTAAGAAAAGGTCTGTGTTATTCATCTATTAGATATCTAAGCGTTCGTGTCTTTCGTCGTCAACGACATTATCAGAGATAGAGATGTGGTTAGGATAGGTGTTATATATACAGTGTGAATAACTATTTTCCACAATACAATTATTTTAATATGTTACGGAAGGACAACTTTATGGCGAATATAACCTTACTTGACGTATTTACATTCGCGTGGCACTATTTTCGTCGTCTCAAATTGGCGCAATTTAAATTGGCGCACCCTCAATGCGATACTTTCGCGCAGTTTTAATTTCGCACACATTCAAACAATATAATATATAAGCAACGCCAAATGTAACTGTCACGACGAATCTGATAACTGAAACGTTATTTAGAATAATTACAAAAAAAACAACAGGAAAATGATTCTTTTCTATCCTGTATTGCCCCATCTCCTAATCACAACCTGAAAACATCGATGTGTTTATGTTCCTTTCTATCTTGTCATTATCTGTAGAATTTTTGCAATACACAACTATACATATGCACGTCAATTATGTTTTGCGCCTATAAGTTTAATTAGAATTTTGACCTGGAAAGGACTATTATTTCGGTGATAATTAACTTATCAATTACTTTTCGGTTGCTAACTTTCTTACAATTGTGAAATAGAAGGGTTTAAACATTGTTCGCTGAATGTTAACGAGCACAGTAGCTTTTACAATAGGCTTTTAAGTATTGTCTTACATTTACAGACTTTCCAGAGACTTGCGAAGCACGGAGTTACCCAGAGTAGAGAGAGTTTCAGAAATCTAATGGATGACGTTGGGGGAGATTTGATAAATGAAATGAAGCAGTTAGTGAAGACTGAAGGGAAACCACGAATGGTGTTTGACAACTTTGATTTCAAAATACTAGCAAACATAATCCTACCTAACCATCGCAATTCAGATATTCATTGGATTGGACAATTCATAACATTTGACAGGTTCCCTTCCGATCATTTGGACGATACCAAACCGCTAGTTAGTGATATCAAGTTGTTCAATAACAAGGAATACTTATTGACCGAAATGGAACTTCAGACAGTAAAGTCAAACTTTTGCACTCTTGTCATGAGGATATTGGTGGAATTCTTCCCATGTATGAAACCGTTAAAGAGTGTGGTCGTTGAGCATATACCGCACAGGTAACTCATATAGAACTGTTACCCAATCTCGTTCCCCGAACCTGCGATCCTCGGGAAGGAACGTGAGGCTCTGGAATAATCCGTTTCAGGGGAGGAATCTGATTGGCCGTTGATATGAAATGCACAGTTCAATCTTAGCTTATCTTAGCCAGGATTCCTGGCTTCCGGCAACGGATTATCCCAGAGCCTCACGTTCCTTCCCCTTCTGGGGCCGGTTGTATAAAAAAGTGATTAAAGTTAAATATAATTAAGTGGAAACGTCATCCAATAGAAGCGCCTATTTGAAAGTTAATCACTATTTAACTACAAAATAGTGATTAAGAGTTTTATACAACCGGCCCCAGAATGTGATATATACATCTTTTATGTTGAGGTGACAGGAAAACAGGTGCAATATGGTGTTTTGAGTAAAAAGTTAGAAATTTTGATTTCCAGCACCACATTGGTTTTAAATAATCAGCAATTGTGTTACTCGTCACGTGACTAAAATTAATTTTTATTTATGCCCAAAAGCAAAAATTTTTGCCTAAACCACAAGAAACATTTACAGAAACGTTCTTGCGTTGTAGATAATTAGTTCTATTAAGAACAAACAACATTAACCATCAGCAAACCAAATTTAGGTACCCGAACTCCATATTGGAAATCAAAAACTCAATGTAATTTGCTGATGCTAAATGTGACGAAACTTGGCATGCTCGGTAACAAATGATTTATTTACGTATTCCTTGTGGTTTCATTGCAAATATTTTCTTTTAAAGGAATATTGAGCATAAATTAAAATTTGATCTGGTTACGTGACCAGCCAGATATTTGCGGCTATTACCCCATACTTGCTTTAATTATATATATTTACTTATATCTCTATTGCGCTCATTTCGTAATTCATTTCGTAAGTCAGAAATATTTTTCATTTCATTTCACGGAACTTTAATTGATCACAGAAATTCTTGTTTACTGTAAAAGATACTTTAATTTCATTTGATGGAGTCAGTTTGACCGCGGTTTTCGATACAATAATCAATTGAAACTATTCACAAGCAAACCAGCAAGATGAAAATTGCTCGTACGGTCTGTTCCAATAAATCACAAGCGGGTATGCGCATATGTGCATGTGGTTTTAAATTTAAACTGCAACGAAAACGAGTATTAATAGGAATATAGTAATATGGTGGGTGATTTGATATGCTGCGAGTTTGTTTTTTTTTCATTATGTTGTTTGGAGTATCGGGATTATAATTATATAATTATAATTATATAATTAAAATTAAAAACATTTATTTATTCGGTGGAGCTTTTTATTACGTGATCTGTGCTTTTTCTGAATTTTACCAGCAACTTTTATTGATTCCTGTTTTTCCTCACTCATTTCATCAAAAAGGTACTCAAAGGAAATGTCAAAGAAGTCATGTATAGTAGGTATGCCAATCGTCCCGTACAATCAGACGAAGCATTCAGACGTTTGCCAATATTTAGAATATGTGGAGAACTTTCTAATGGACGTTTTCAAACCAGAGAACGAGCCAGATATACCGGATGAAAAGAAGGAAGAGAAAGCGAAGCAGAAAGATCGAATATTAAAGGGAATCAAGCTTCCACTTTGTGGTGATTTGCTGGGCCGTGAAAGGGTGACGGGAGCAAAGAAAACGCGGATGGGATGCGATTATGAAACGGAAAGGTTTGACAACATAATCGAAAATGTTGCTCAATGGCACACGAAGCAATCATTTTTGGGGGTAAGACCCACTTACATTGTGTATTGGCATCTATTTTATAAATTCCATTTGATGTTGGCAGGGCTGCCGAGAGTTTGCAATCTGAAACAAAACATTCCCAGGGACCCCTATGACGTCATAATTGATGACATTTAACTCAAATTTAGCAAATTAATGTAATTAACATTAAAGTAATTAACATTAACAAAATTTATTTAATCTTTGCAGTACATATGGGAGAAATTGTACAAAGCAACTCCAGTCTGTGGAAGAGAGGAAGGCACTCTCTACAATTTTAGACAGCAATTCAGTATGTGCAATGTGTACAAAGACGTGAAGAAGAACTATAAGAGCGCTGAACATCTTATGCTTTGCAGTACCAAGGCATACATATGCAGTGCTTTCATGACATGGGCAGGGCTGGAAAGTCTGGATGACAACCCTAGCCACTTAACCATCCCAACTACGCGCAGCACGAAAGTCCAAAAACAGGAATTTGTTGAATCACAGATTGGCAATTTTGTGGAGCAGTACGTTCTATCAGAATTTGATATTGAAAAAGTTCGGAGGGAAGAAATCCAGAAAGTAAAAGAAAGCCAAGAGCGACAGTCAAGAAATGGAAGTGCTCATCATGAGCAGACTTTCAATACAGGTAAGAGCATCTTCGCCTGCAGCCATTTGATCAGCAACGATTAGTTGTCCTACAGTCACACAATATCTACTTCAATGTAACTAGTAACGATTCTTTTAAAGACATTTATTAACCAAATCACGAACCTTCCCTAACCTAAAAGGGTACATAAGAGAGAAAATATTACAACTTATTAAATTAATATGTGTACAAAAAGACTAAAGTAACAGAAAAATTGTCGAATTTTGTTACATACAGTACTGTAGTTTGTATTGACTGATGATATGCCTGTTCACTACGTCGCTACGTTCATTAATGTCTTTTCTTCATCCAAGTTCATCCAGAAGGATCATGAGTCATGTTATGTTATACTAACTTAAAGATGGATCATCCTTCAGATGGGTGATGCGTCTTAACGGCTGATCTCTCTTTTGGTACAAATTGAGCCTATAATTATTGAGACTTGTTCGTTTCTTTTCCTATTTTAAATCTAATGATCCAAAAAATATATCGACTAAAACGCACAATTTACCAATTTGCTATCATGTTACTATCATAGGAGAGATCGTCATAATGGTATGTGCACGCGATGTAGCTCAAAGAGATTATCAGTACCTTGGTATGGGCAAAGTAGTTGAGTCTTCTGCATCTACTACAGATCAACCAACAGACAAAGTGTTACTAAAAGTCCTTGCAGTGGGAAATTCAGCATCAACACTTGTAAAAGTAGGACAAGTTGTTTTATGGCCTAAAACCAACCTCGCCCTACCACAGCAAAACTCCCAGTCCACATCTGGAAATGATGTTGATGAATTCGCCGATGAAAATACTGAGTCAGAACAACCTGCGAATGATGACCAATTTATGAACTATGCACTGCAATGTATTCAGTTGGGTATTATGCTAATGCAACTGAATGATACGGAGAAGGAAGGGGACGGTGAGCGATGTCTCATGAACTGGAAATTATTAATGCTGTACTTCAGATCGCGAAGTCGAGGCATGAAATATGCATTTGAAGCAATGCGATTGCTTACATGTACCAAAGCTTTATTCACTGAACAAATGGCTCATAGAATTATCCATGGACAGTTCATCAACGGAAAAGGAGGTTCTGGAAACAACTGTTCCAATGATTTAAAGATGGAAACGTTGGTAAAAGACTATAAAGTTATTTTAAAGGGATTGTGTGGAAACAAAACCTTAAAAGCGGTTCAGAGAAGCACTAATGCAGTATATGGATTGAAAAATGTGGTGGAGGCGGTTGACAAAGAAAGCAAAGTACCACCGGACTCTAGCAAACATACGCATGCCAGTTCTACCAAGATCATCCAGGAAATGATCAATGTATTAGAAAGAGTCAAACCTTTTCATGAACAACCTGGAAGGGTACTGCTTTCTTTTCCCAATGTTCCCAAAAGCCCACTTGAGAAATTAGATGTGACCGCATTGCACAACTGGTTAAGTCGCAACAAAAAAAAGCTATTTGAGAACGCATTTGCATCAAGTGATGATGCGGAAGATGATGCTCATGAAACAATCCAACAGGATGATGAAACAGATGATCAGCTTAGTGAAAGTGAAGAAGAAATGGCAGTTTTACTTGCCTAATATTAATAAACACCAGGGTGAGTTATAAAATATTGCATTACATTTGGATATTATTCTTCACTCTCCCCTTGACAGTAAAATTGTCTGGCATTATACAGATTGAGTAAAATAATAAAGTCTATTTATTATTTTACAGTTACTCTGTCTAGTGCCACACAATTTTACTAGCAGATGTGGGTTAATAAGGTTCTATGTTCTTGCAAAGCCTGGTTGTGCCACCTTGATAATAACCAATATTTAACCCATTATACACTTAGGTAGTTGCGATATTGAAAAAAAATCAATATATTGATACAAAAAAATAGAGATAACATAGACTACATTGAATTATGCAAATGAGAAAACATAATTTAGCTAATCAACTTGCATGTATATGCATCACAAACAGTTAAAAAGAAATGCATGAAACCAGTCATGGTACGTCTCAAACATTTATTAACAACAGTTTATTTGTCATCTCCAACTCAGCTTTTAATTTCAGTTGCCTACGCACTTATATCATAAATAAGTGTCTAAACTTCACCGACAAAAACAATAATTGCCGAATAACCAGAGATTAAGTTGATTAGTTACAACTTTCGATATTTATCAAAAATATTGATATATTGCAACTGCCTATATACTGGGTAAGCTTACACAAAACTCTTCATTTAATAACCGAGTAAAATTATATGGCCTTGAATTGCATCTTAATGGTTAAAAATATCAAGAATGATCAATATACCACAATTCTTGGATTTCATATGACGTCATAAATTTGACAGGAGGGGGAGGGTAACTTGAGACACAGTCATCAGAGTGAAATAATTGTTCACTGTAATGACTGTATGTGTTGGCCTTGTGTTTGGTGGCAAATACATGCAATTTTGTATCGTTTGCTCACTCCAATACAGCATAAACATGAATACATTTTAGGTTGACCCCCCCCCCTAGATTAACTGCAAAATGCTGTAGTGAAACCCAAGAATTGCCTGACATATACCCAGGCATATACAGTATGCCCATATGTCAATCTATATTGTATTATTAAGGAGTTTTAGCAGCGACTACAAGTACGACAGTATGAGATTTGTCAAGCGAAACACATGCTGTATGCTTATGCCATACCGTACTGACGCGAAAAAGTCATAGCTGTTGCCCATCTGAGTACAAAATTGTGGAGAAATCTCGTAGTCCTGACTACGACTTTTCAAAAAACAAAGAAAGCGCCATTTTTTTGTTTTTCAAAAATAATTTGCATGTAGCATTTATCCAGCACAAATAATCTATTAGTATTAAATATCTGGCTTGTTTTTAATGTTACGACTTATTTGCACATTTTGTAGGGGATTTTAGCCTGCAGGAGATTTAGTTTATATGGACTTTTTCTTTCGTTGTTTGTCCACAACTATAAAAGCAACATTTGAATGGAAATGAGAACGACTATGGTGATTTCCTCGCATGCGAGCAAATCTCGTACTCTCTGCTAAAGCTCCCTATTATCTAAGTTTGTGTTTATAATTTAAGAGTTTTTGATACTCCTTAAAATTTCAAAAATTACAGAAGCATGGTCATCATCAAATAATGGGAGTTTAGCTTTTACCTCATCAAGTGATGTCAGCTCACTAGCATAAGCAATAATTGTGTCAACAAGCTCCAAATTAACCCAGTAGATAATCCAACACTTCCAACACAACTCTTTCCATAGCCATGAAGGAACTGCTTGTAATTCAATAAGTATCCCTTTAGCAAATCTTTTTGCTCAGTTGTAAGAGAAAGAGATCTTTCTTCCACAGCTTCCATGTAGTCAGGATCATTAATAACAGATGGATCCAATACACCAGAATTAGCATTTTCTAACAATTCAGCAGCTGAACTCAAAACACAGTCATCACAGCTACATTTCTGTTGATGAAAATCACAGCAAGTATGCTCTGGTTTAATCCAATTTGCTACTTTGTAACCAAAGTAATCCAAAATTATTTCCCTTTTGCATTTATCTGCCACAGTTACAAGCTCTTTCATGTGGGGTGAAATGTTACGAGATGATGCTAAATCATATGAGTTGTAATATATTGTGGAAGATGCTGGAAGTCCATCTCGTCCACATCTACCAGCTTCTTGAAAATATTCCTCAATTGTACGAGGGACTCCAATATGAATAATCCTACGGATGTCATGGACATCGACACCAATACCAAACGCCACAGTGACAAATAGTAGCCTTAACTTGACCACTTACCAGATCCTGTATAATCCTTTCCCGTTCATGTTCCGGATATTGCGCATGAAACTGTGTGAATAGTCTGTTAGCTGAATGTTTGCTAGATTGTACTGGTTCATATTGCAAAGGCCCCATCATATTGCTTGCAAACAAAAAACATTCTCCAATAACTTGCAAGTTGCCATAAACTAATGTCAGAGGGAAATCCAACCGTTTTACTTTTAATTCTGCAATAAGAGGAGTTAATATAGGTTGAAGCTTATCATCCCCTCTATCAGGTCTTGGCAAAGAGCTGAAGAAGATATTAGGACGATCAGGGCTTATCTCAATATGTTTTGGATCGATCAATCCTAGACTGGTTGTAATATCCTTTTTCATCTGCAATGTGGCAGTTGCTGTCATTGCCAAAAATGGGATCTTGGGAAAAATACTTGTCAGCATACCAATTTTCGCATAACAAGGTCTAAAACTTTTCCTAAACAAGAAAAAGATATGTTAATGGTTAATAAGTCCAGCTGCAATGCACAATCATCATGCTTCCTACTCTTTTACCCATTGAGTCTGTGGAGTCTCTCCAAGGGTGCCCTGCTGGCTCCAGTCACAGAATAAGAAGGTATAGCAGAAGCGTAACTCTAGTCGTTTCCCTTATTGTTTTACATCCACGAAAATTTTAACTCGCTCACGCCAATCCATGTCATCCTGGCTAGTACAACCGGAAGTTTTTATTAGGTTTTGGTAGGTACAAAGTGCCAATTGTACTAGCCAGGATGGCGTGATTGATGAGGAATCGTTTGTAAAAACACGCGGACAAATACTTGCTTGAGTTACACTTCTGCTATACCTTCCTATTCTGTGCTCCAGTGCTCTAGAGACCTATGCTCGCCGGAAAGTCAGAGGGAGACAGCTTAATTTTAATTTCTTGACATACCCTCGATCAATAAAACTATAGGAAAAGTGAACTTTGAAACTTGCTATATAATAATTATAGTTCAGGCTCAATCTGAATGGGTTTTTTTACATGTTTTGCACCTCAACCATATTATAATTTAAAACTCAGTATTATATTAAAATAAAATTCTTACCATTCTTCCACTAGATGTGCTTCGTCAATCACAATAGCTTTAACAGAGTCTTGATATGACTTTGACTTCAAAATATTTTGAAAAATTTTCTTATCTTCCAATAAGGCTTCTGGGTGAGCAAATATTATCTGACTTGGATGAGCAATTTGATGATAAATTGAGCCCCTCTCCGACCGCATGCTGTGCTTTGGTGGCGTTGCTTCCCTGCTGGCCTTCAAAACACTAACATCCATGTGCTTTTTCAGTTTAGTAATCTGATCAACCATTAAGGCGTTTAATGGCGAAATAACAATTACTGAGTTACCAGTAGAATTCGTATTTTCACGACCCAAGTAGGCATCAAACACGAATGGAAGAAGCTGGTTGTATATGAGTGACTTTCCATAACCAGTAGGCAAGACGCAAAATGTGTCCTTCCGATCAACAACTACAGCCTTCACTGCTTCGTACTGACATTCCTTTAGCTCAATATTTTGCTTACCTAGTCGCTCTAACGCTTTCTCCAATCCGCTATGAAATAAATTAATACTTTCTGCAGACATTTTTAATTTTTTATATTTCAAAACCAAAACAATACTAAACCTTTACAAAACCAGAGAATACAAAACAATACTGTCTGACACATGCATGCGCAGTTCGGTCTTAGCCAGGATTCTTGGCTTCCGGCAACGGATTATCCCAGAGCCTTCGGTTCCTTCCCGAGGATCGCAGGCTTGGGGAACGAGATTGGTGCCGGACGGCTTTCCTAGCTGAACTGTAGCCTGCGTAGCAGGCGTTTAGCTGACGGGCGGGTACAAAGGAAATGCCTGCCCAAATGGCTATGACAAATTTGTTTTCTCCCATTAATTAGGATGATTGACGTTTTGTAATTAGCACCTTCACTCATTACTGCCATTTGCGTTCAAGCTTGCAGCGTGCGAATTTTTTCACATTTGTTTACGTTTTAAACGCAACGTTCCAGGGGGTAATCACACCCTTTTGACCAATGAAACTAATCGTTTGAAGCATGGAACTGTTATTATCAGTGACGTAATATATCACGTTTTGATTGGTGCTACGACATGTTTTGATTGAACAATAGCTACGTTTGTACGTTCGAAGAAAGCATTTGTGCATGTTTCAAGCGAGGTTTCAAATATCAATATTTAACTTTACAAACAATGGATACAGTTCAATTGCAAGTACAAATAGGGGAAACGAAGACGGTAATTTTTACTCCAGAACCAAATAATTACATTGATTTGGTTGATGTTATAAGGAAAGAAATTCCTAAAACGCGCACGATTGACTTTAGTCTCATGTATGAAAATGACGAAGGGGAGTATGTTGTTATGAACAGCCACGACCCATTATGTATACGTATTGCTTTTGCATCTGCAAAAACTATTCCCGGTACTGATGTACGGCGTTTAAAAATCCGGATATTTGAGGGATCTTCTCCTAGTGTCAAGGTTGTAGAAGCGGCAGAGAAAAACGACAGCACAGCCACAGGTGGAATTGCTTGCAGGGCCACCGAACGTCCACGTGAAGTGCAAGCCAAAAAGCGAATACGTCTCGAAAATAGGTTGCCAATTCCTTCTATGCCGACTCTAAATGACGATGAAGAATCTGAAACTGATAGCGATAATGATATTGCAGATCAAGTGGATACACACAGTGAGAAAACGCCACTCGAACGATATGTTGAAAAAACTGAATTGCAAATAAAATCGAAGTCGGATTTAATAGCGAGTTTAAAAGATAAGGAAAATAGCATTCAAACGAGAATCGAAAAGGTTAGATCAGATCCATCAGATGGCAAGATATGTCGAAATTGTCACATGCGCTTAGGTCATACATCACGATCATGTGATTTTGAAAAGTGTTCGTTAGTATTTAAATGCGGAGAAGAGAAATTCCAAGTCGGGGAATCAAATTTCAAGGAACTTAAAATCTCAATAAAAAAGCATGAAAGCGAACTGATTAAACTTAGAACTGAACTACAAAACAAAAAATCTGCCATCGCGACAAATAAAGACAGGATCAGTCACAGAAGAAGTCTACTTTATTAACGGTTCTAAGAACTGGACCTTGTTGAGAAAACACACATATTTAGTCGAGAAATATTGTAAAGACCACATGGGGGGCAAGATTCCAGCCAAGCAAGACGTAGGAGAACTTCTTTCAATAGCCTTGGAAGAAAATAATCCCACAATGGAATATCAATTGGCAAAACAAAGACAAAGTGCTCAGCGTAAACATGGAAATCCATTTAAACCTCATTTAGAACGACATGGCGTTCATTTTCGTAGTCCCCCTATGTGGCATGGAGAGGATTGTTCGTCAGCCACTGAAACCAAACCTTCGAGAGAGAATGTTTCACCCATTATTTTCACTGCCCCAAGTAACGCGAACGAAGAAAAAGAGCAATTGGCAATTGTTCTAAGAGAGAGCCTTCGACAAACTTCCCGCCTAATGGGAGAATTGCAACAACAACGCTCTTCTAGTTCGTCCACTATTACAACCAGTCAGAATTTGCCCATGACTCCGAACGACACACATTTACCAATGGATGATTCAGTCATGCCAGTTAATGTAAGTAATGCAACACCAGTAAGTTTGAACACCTCTTCGGGGGATGAAGAAGAGGCAGCAACATTACTTCTTAACTTGCGCGGACTTTCACATGAATGATAAACATTGTATTTGTAACTTCACATCAAGTTCATATTAATAAGTTCATATTGTTTGAATAAATTATTATTATTATTATATTTAATTTGTAAAGTACGTATTCGTAAAAAGAACCTCTCGTAGTGTGATGACTTGAAGTGGATAAGTTGCAGGTATAACAAGAGTCAAGCTGCAGACTGCTTAGAATGGGCATTATTGTTTGTATGGCGATAAATAATCGTCAAGTTGTCTATATGCTTGAATGTCTTGAAAAAAGCAGGACCTGTCAAGGTTGACTCGTGTTTAACTGTAGATCGTTCTATATACTGTTCTTGTTAAATTATTTATACTATGTATATTTGTGTTAAAGTATTAACTTTTTTGATTAGAGTAAAAATTTCAAATTTTGTTTATTAATACATGTATGTAGTGTAACACGCAGTGTGAGACAATTTTCATTGTAAGTATTAAATATACACATTTTTAACATAGCATGAATTTAGCTATAGTGTCCTTGACTTGAGAAAAAACGTTGGAATATCAAAACATCTTTTTATAGCCCCAGTGCAATAGTAAATAGGTCGACGCCCTGCATATGAATTATAGTATAGAAAATTGTGTCTACATAAACCGATATGTGAAAAGTGAACAGCTTTCTGACAACAAATTAAGTTTCATTTAAAGTAAGCTGGAAATTTACAATGTGTATAAAATGTGTGCCGGTCTATCTGTGTCATGTATGAGCTATCCACCGGATAGTAATTTTTAATTACAAGCTTAATTTCTTAACTTGGCCGTCAATTGTTATATCCCAATTAAACTATATAGTATATAAAGTTTCCTTTTAATTATTAATTGTGGTATCCATATTCGTAGTTTCATCACTTTTTAAGCATTTTACAATGGTTGAAAAAAATTACTATTCAGTGCGCAGTGGAGCGTTATACGGCATTCGTACAACCGGTCCCTGATAAAATATTTGTTTTCGCCTAACCTTTTGCGGTGAATAGTTTGTTTTAAAAAAGGTTCTCAAAACTGAACATACAATTCTCGATAACATACATATCATCAATGTGGGACTAGGTAACATCGAGTTGGATTCGAGTTCGAGTTCGAGTTGGGCTTCGAGTTGGACTTCGAGTTGGACTTCGAGTTAAACTTCGAGTTGGATATTTTTCTTTACTTTTCGGGAAAATGACAATTGTATTTCACCCAAAATTTTTGCTGCGGGGCGAGCGAACCTGAAGCAAATTTACACATATATATGGGGGAATTTTATCTTAAACCATTGTTTACCGCAGCTGTAGGCCTACATTGTGATCGTGCGCGATCGAAAATGCTCAGTAACTTTTTGTCGATTGTGCTTCCACAACACCTTGTAGTAATTTTGAGTTACAGATTACAGTTACAGATATTGCACCCCGCACACTCCCTATATCAGGGTTTTTCAGTGACTGGTTATATTAGGACCGGAACTGGCGTGAAGCAGACCGAGGTAGACTGTGAGCTTAGAAATGGCGCCTTAAGCAGCCGCTATTAGGCTGTTACCTCATTCATGATCTGCCCCCTGACCTGACATGGTTTCACAATTTTCAAATGTTGTAATAAATCTTTTTACAGAGATACCTTTTTCATATCATGTACTTCATTAATTGTTTGTGTTCTTAATTCGAAACAAAAGCACTCGTACCCTAATTTATTATATAGTAGACAGTGAGACACCGAAAAAATACACAGTGAGATATTTTCCATAACTAGATCTCCACTAGTGAAGATATCGATTAAGTGTTCATTTTCTTTGTTATTTTTACTATCGACTATATAATAAAAAGAACATTAAATACACGGTGTCTTGAAGTTTCATCTCGTGGTGAAAACTGAAACAATATATTTTACTCACTCAAATGTAAAATTTATATTTTCGCACCGCCTTTAGTCTGCGATAGCAGACTAACTCAGCCCCCCCCCCCCTCCGGCTCCCCTCTCCCACTGGAGCTGCGGAGAAACAGCAGAATAATCTCAGAGGCAGTGCCATTCTTGTACCCAGAGCCCTTCTTACGTGCGGTCAACGGAGCGCGACAAGGGGCTCTGGCCAAATCCATATCAAACTGGCATCTGATAGGCTACAACGAAGGTTATTGTTCTAATACCGGATATATTCTATTACCATGTTTTTATGATATCCGGTTATGGATTTGGCCCGAGCCCCTCGTCGCACCGCGCGTAAGAAGGGCTCTGGGTACGAGAATGAGGCAGTGCTGATCAGTCTGCTATCGCATGCTACACCCTGTCTCCGTACCCAGGCGTTTCTTTGTAAAAAAACAGCGATGCGCATATGACGAGTTCACATGAAGTATTGTAGTACTACACCGCCGTCTAACATCCTCTATATAGTACTCTCCTTGACCTTTCAAGACTAATAATGCAACATATCCTCACACGTAGTATTAGGGAGGCTGGACGTGCAGGGGCGGGAATATTAAAAAAGGTAGTCATTTTTAGATTAGGATTGATTAGAGCCAGATTAAGATTAAACCAGGGTTAGGGTTAGAGATTAGAGTGGGGGTTGGGTGAGGGTTAGGGTTCAACTTAATATAAGGCATATCCTTAATCTTTAGAAACTTTTACAATTAAGGATAATCCCTAATACCACGTGTGACGATATGCAGAATAGTACTGATAGTTTCGAATACATATTTCGAACGAAACAATACTTAAAATGTATACAAATTTTAATATATTCTTTTCCAAAATACACATAGTAATTACTGTATAAGATGTACTACAAAGTGCATTATAAAAACGATTTACAATAAAGTAAATTTACATTGCTACGTTTCATTCTCCATACTTTTATAAACGTAATAACACGTGTTTGAAGTTGCGAAGAAGTAAACATGAATCGGAATTGTTCGGAAATTACCAAAACATTCGGAAACGCCAGTGTATAAGTACCTCGAAGTTTAACTCGAACTCGAATCCAACTCGATGTTTCGGGATTCCCGTCAGTCCGTCACGAACATAACTAGCTCACTGCATGAGCTGTTTTTCTGTTTGTGTTTTCCTATATAGTATAAAATAGCGTTCCTTATATTAAAATGAAAAAAGTTAATTAAATTGAATTTACCTTTAAATACGTTTCTCACTTCGTCGTGTTGTTCATCGATGTATTTCAGATAGCAAAATTGGCAATTGAGAGTTCAATTAAAACAAAGAAATAAACAGGTAAATGTTTCACAAGTCAGAAATGAATGGCTATTAAAGCGATAATATATTCTGGTGGTCGTAAACAAATTTAACAAACGGCGCGTTTTACATTCATAGGGAGACGTGCATGTTAATTCGCCATATCCATGGTTTTTTTCGCGGTTCATCCTTGTGGGCAAGTCTACTGAGTCACAATAGACAATTCCCATTATAGACTAATTTTAAAACTAGCCAAGGAGATGCAAATAAATAACCTCAGCTAAGACGAGCGTACTAAAATTACGGTAAAATTACAAAATTTGGTTTTCGAAATGTTGTAAAATGCGAAAAACAGTAGGCTTGCAAAGTTCGCAAATTTTGTATACTTTTATATTGCGTGCGGAAACTGTTACCACACTAATTTCAGTAATTTGGGCAAAAAATGGTAGCAATTTCCGCATGCAAAAAAAGTATACAAAATTTGTATGCCAGCTTTTCAGTGGGCAAGTATAATTTGTTCGTTTTGTACGATTGCAAAAGAAAACTTGTGTAGAAAAGTACTTCTATGGGGGGCCTATTATAAGCGGGAATTCTTTCCGCAAACCGCGCAATTTTTTTTCAGTTGTTCCGTCAATCGCCCGTCATTTTGTTGCATAACGGTGACCGCCATTTTTTCCACACAAAGCAATAAAGACCATCCATTTTCTATACGAAACATAATCCAGCATTCAAAAATGCCATGAAGGACGGATAGCTTATGAGCCCTTATGAAAGGGTACTGAATTATCTAACCGTAATCCGCCATTAAACTTGCCTAACAACCGAAAACCGTGCGATAATTTTAAAAGTCGCGAAATTTCGCCTCCGCTAGATAAAAACCGCTACAAAAATCGATACTTTTCCGTAATCCGACTCAAAATAGGCTGAAACCGCTTAACCGCCAAACTATAATAGGCCTCCCCTATGGTTTTGGCAAACAAAAGGTGGCCTTGACGCGGGATATGAATGTTCAACTAACAAAAATCCGCGCACAACAATACTTGTTTCAAACATTAAAGTTTCACGTTATAAAATTAAAATGACAATGTTTTTATCTGCGATTGTTCGTTCGTGGACGCAAACGACGGTAAATACTAAAAAAATGACGGTCCCAAGATAAAGTACTGAGAAGTCAGGATTAGCAAACCGCTAGCCTAAGGCGGATTCTCCGCCCGCGCACTTTTGAAATTTTATAAAATGTCAAAATACAGCGCACGTGTGCTTTCCTGTTGCAATTTTTGCAAATATTTGATGAAAATTTAACCGAAATACAAGACTACGAGAAATGTTTGTGTTTTGTCAACGTTTATGGGTCACTGTAGTTGCTGGTTGTAACTGGTTTGGCAGATATCGTTGAGTTTTTCCGCCTTGTGGCCCTTGTCGAATGTTGATGTTTTATTAAATAGCACTGGATCGTTTGAGATAGGTAGGTGTTCCGTTTATATTCCGTATTTTTAATGTTTTACTATTAACTATCGCTTTCTAAATATTCAAATCACTGTCAAACTGAACAAGTAGTTTTAGTACGATCAACTTTGCCGAGTTCTTATGCATGAGTCAATGTAAATCCCGACCTCCCCCACCCCGGGACAGGGTAGGGATTTGACTTTGACCTTGTTCTAATATTCGACGCAAATGCCCCATATCCTGGGAACTATCAAAGGTTCCGAATGTTGAAAAATGTCCCCTGTACCTGAGGCCTGAACACTGCTAAAACGGTTTACATTTCAAATAACTATGTATGGACTGCAATGAACTACTAGTCTACTATGAATTGCATTTGAAAAAGGTTTGGTACAAAAAGCACACGAAGCAAAGATAATACGAGCTAGACGATAAAAGTACATAAAACGTTACTTGAGATGAACAACCGCTGAAAAATCAACAACTCGCTCATTACTAATCCCTAGCCAATCCCTATACCCTGGGGATAAATAAATTCTAAAAGCTTCAAATCCCCCACCCTCTTGGGAGTGTTTTCTGATCTAAACCCCTACCAATCCCCTATTAACCCCCACCGGGGTGGGGGGGGGGAGATTTTACATTGACTCATGCATTATGTACAACAAATTTTCTACAACAAGTCTTGACAGTCTTTGCTAGCAAGTGTATACTTGGAACAAAACTTGCCATGTGTAACTCGCTCATCTGTTACCAGCTTTGTACTTTTGTTTCAGAGTATGAAATAAAGGTATGAAAAAATCCTCGAAGTGAAAAACTAATTTCATGTGGGGGGCATTATAAACAGCATGTCAGATGAATATATAACTGTGCTGTTCTTGCATATTTTGCCGAATACACTTGATGTGTATTTGAATATTATTTTAACTGTCAGTTTGTTAGAATTTCTATGTGGACTGTTTTAATAATTAAAATACTTTCTCATACAACAAGCAAACATTGACTTTTGAAGAAATTACTTTTTGCCATTTTTTCAAAGTTTTCTTATCAATGTAATTGTAACTGAATTGTAACAAGTGGCAGGGGCGCACATTGCGAAAATTTCTGGGGGGGGGGGGTGCCAAATTTTTTGGGACCGACTTTCATGGCTCAGTATCATAATAATAATAATAATAATAAAATCTTTATTTACCAATCCCCTATTAACCCCCACCGGGGTGGGAGGGGGGGGGGGATTTTACATTGACTCATGCATTATGTACAACAAATTTTCTACAACAAGTCTTGACAGTCTTTGCTAGCATGTTACACTACCTTTTCAACAAGTGTATACTTGGAACAAAACTTGCCATGTGTAACTCGCTCATCTGTTACCAGCTTTGTACTTTTGTTTCAGAGTATGAAATAAAGGTATGAAAAAATCCTCGAAGTGAAAAACTAATTTCATGAGGGGGCATTATAAACAGCATGTCAGATGAATATATAACTGTGCTGTTCTTGCATATTTTGCTGAATATACTTGATGTGTATTTGAATATTATTTTAACTGTCAGTTTGTTAGAATTTCTATGTGGACTGTTTTAATAATTAAAATACTTTCTCATACAACAAGCAAACATTGACTTTTGAAGAAATTACTTTTTGCCATTTTTTCAAAGTTTTCTTATCAATGTAATCGTAACTGAATTGTAACAAGTGGCAGGGGCGCACATTGCGAAAATTTCTGGGGGGGGGGTGCCAAATTTTTTGGGACCGACTTTCATGGCTCAGTATCATAATAATAATAATAATAATAAAATCTTTATTTAAACTGCATAATTGTGTCAGCTGACAACACGATGATCGCATTGATCGCTGGTATTAATACAGGTGCAGAAATCCTCTTTATTTCCTATCCACCCGGCGCCCGCTCCATCTCATTCTCAAAAAACTACCAGTTTACTGTTTAAAGACTAGAATCTAAAAATGATTAATAAACGCATTGGAGATTGCTCCAATTTGTACATGCAATAAAAAAAGGACACAGGCACCAAGAAGATTCGGAATATAGACTATTCCATTTTTGTAAGCATTTTTATTTTTGCATACCTTCTAAGATAAAAACCTAAGTATAAGTTCAAACCATTTAGCCGTTTTAGCAGAATTAGTGAACTACAGTTTGTAGAATCATCGATTCATCATTCCTGGTTTTTAATTCTAAAGTTCATTGAACCGGTCACGGTTTATCAAATACTAAATGGCCGGCAGTCTAGTGACTATAGTTGAATATAAAAACTTTTGTTTGCGTTAACTGTTACCGAGCTTGCCGTTAGCTCATACGGCAAGGGCGCTGCGTGCGGAAAGTTAAACGCAGTCGGGGTCGGGATGTGTTTTGTTTGACTTAGCATTGTTTTTTCTTAAAATTTTTTAAACTTTTTTTCCCGACTTTTCTAACTCTCAAAAGGTTAGGGTTAGGACTTAGGGGTTAGGGTTAGAAAAGGGTTTGGGGTTGGGGATAGGTTTATCTTATAAAAATTCAACTTTAACAATAGTCACTAGACTGCCGGCCATTTACTAGCATTTGATAAACCGTGACCGGCTGCCGGTCATATAGTCACTTCGATATTAGTAATATTACCCAACATTTGTCAGATGTTGTGTTTTTGCCCAACGATCCACAATTTCATCCAGATTAATCGAGTCTGTAATGTCAGTTTCGCATCCAAGCATCATCAAATTTTAAGTCTCGCTTGAAATTTAATTCTTATCCTTGCAGCAGAATCAAATTTTCTGCCTGATTCTGTAAATCGCATTTTTGTAGATTGTAGATTGTACAACATCTACCTATTCTATCTATCAATAGATACGGCCTACAGCCTACATGACACAAACCTTAGGCTTCACATATTTTACGGCATGGTCTGCCTACAAGACCCTGATGAGTATGTCCGCATGCACATAGTCTCAACCACAACAAGTGAATGGATAGATATACGAAATTAGTCGAAATACACAGTGAACAACATGGTCATGGACCACCTAAAGTGTGTGTGATGCCAATACACTGAAACACTAACAACCACAATGCCAATACAGGGTTTTTTTCAGGGATTTTTTAGGGCCGTAAAACGGCCCCAAAAACTCAATCTTGAATTGAGTTTTGAAACTCAATCTTCTCATCAAAAGATTTTGTGCAGTAAAATGAAGTCGTTTGAGTTAAATTCATGACGTGTGCAAATTAGTTTTCAGTTGAAATTAAGTAAAAAATGGCTGAAATTCATTTCACATCACAAGAAAAACAACACATTCGCCGTCTTAAACCAGTTTATAGTGTCCCTTCGCGCCCCTGCTTTAACACATTGCATTAAAATACGTAAATGGGAAGTCCTCAAATGTATTTAGAGTGAAGTTACAGAATACAGGGTTAAATAACAGTTTCGCAAAGTTTTGTATAAAAGGAAATAAATAAAAGTTTCGCAAAGTTTCGTAAAATCGCAACCGTTCGGTCAAAACTAAACAAAATAAGTGCAAGGCTTGTTCAGCATAGCCTCCGCTCCTACGAAATCTCCTACGGAGATGATTCCAGAATGCGGGTATCACCCACTCAATGTGGGTGAGTTCACATATTTGTATACAATATCTCACGGCATGATTCACTTTCCATACCCTGTGAGGATATAAGAAAATTGTTGACTAAATTCCGGTGCAGGAAATTACACAACACATTTAGGGCCTGTTCATATGATCCCGCTTGCCGGGACGTCTCGCTTACCGAGATGAATATTTCCGTGCGTTCATATGGAGTATTTCGTCCCGCTTGCCGAGATGAAATTACAATGTAGTTCTATAATTAGCGTTGCAAAAC
Source organism: Paramuricea clavata (assembly GCA_902702795.2). Lineage (NCBI taxonomy): Eukaryota > Metazoa > Cnidaria > Anthozoa > Malacalcyonacea > Plexauridae > Paramuricea > Paramuricea clavata. The sequence goes on from CACRXK020000287.1 coordinate 71,790, forward strand.
TTCTACATTTCAGTCAAGCAACACAAATACTTGGCGATTTTAGTGTTTTTCTTCGTTTATTTACAAGAAAAAGTATTGCTTCAGGTGGTTATTTAATACTTGTTTACAAAACAAACATAAAACCAAGTAAAAAGTGTTAAATTAAACCGGCAAGACTTGTTTCACTTCATCCCGGTAAGCGGGCTGGCGTGTTCATATGGAAAAATTTTCATCCCGCCTACCTATGATCTCGGCAAATTCAAACGAGATCTCGGCAAGCGGGCCAGCTCGCTTTCCCATATGAACACAATGCAAAATTTTATAGGAAAATAGATAGGCGGCGAGATCATCGGTAAGCGAGACGTCCCGGTAAGCGGGATCATATGAACAGGCCCTTAAAATAACAAGCGACAATCCGGTGTATAAGGGATATAAGCCCCTAAAATACACTCTGCTCCAGTCTGTTGCTCGGAATATTACCTGAGCCGGCCCGGGTTGAAAATTGCTGACCCGGGTTGGCAAACATGTTCGTCAACCCGGGTTCATGTAAACCGAATAAAAAATACAACCTGTGGCGTGCTGACCCGGGTTGAAAATCATCCTGGGCTCGTGTAAAGGGGGCCTAAATAGCCACAAACGAGAGGCCGGAGACTGGCAAGACACATGTAGAGGTCCTATTACCTATCCCAAAATTAAAATATGGCTAATTCAGCATAAGCATACTGAACATACCTAGAATGAATTTCAGAACCATTGACGCTTTCTCCGAGTCTTTACTAGTCTTCTTAGACTTTAGTGCCAACTATCCAGTATTTTCTTGATTTTACAATCCAGTATTTTCTTGATTAACGACTGCACAGTTTGATGTGCCAGTCGCCGGGTCAGACATATGAGACATTGTTAAAAGATAATGTCAAGGCTGTCTCAAAGCACTGCACCAATGCAGTTATATTTATATATAAATATGATAAAAAAACGATGAAAACTTTGATTTACCTTAATTATATAAATATATCTATCTAGTAGCCTATATCGGATGTTCGGGGACTGAATCTGGGACCGAACTGGTTATCTAATATGCATTTTTCAGGACCGACTTTCGACCGATTTTGAAAAGCTGGGGGTGTCACCCCCCCCCCCCCACACACACACACACACACACCCTAATGTGCGCCCCTGACAAGTGGTCATTCTGGCGAAACCCAAGACTCATGCACATTTTGCTCTGCTTCCCTTTGAGTGGAAATTTCTACCATATATAGCTTTTTATATTAAATGATTGTACCGATGATGATCAGGGCCAAAAGAATTTAAAGTTTTGTGAAAATAATTTGCCAATTTATATATTAATCACCCACAAATGAACTCAGCAGCCATTAAATGTATGTATCTATTCTAAGCAAGATACATATAAGCTATATAAATAAATTATTATATTATCTTTTTTCAAAGATAAAAGTTTGAAATGAGAGGTTAAAGTTTCAGAAAAACTATAGTATAAATTACAGTATTTTTTGAATTTATCACTACTGTGCGGCCAAATGCAGTCCTTGAAACTTCCGAAATTTCAGGTCGGCAAGAAATTGCCGACCTATTAAAAGGCGATAAGTCTCAATCTAGGTCGGCAAATATTTTCAAAACAAATAGAAAATATCCAAATGAAAATTTAATTTGCTTGCTGCAAATACATGTATTTATAAACAGCAATTAATTGCAATCAATGCCAATATAGCAAACAAAACAAATAACACAATTATGAACTCCAATCAAACAGCGCATGCATGTTGTGACCAAATGTGGTGACATACAAGTACACTACTTTATTACCATGCTATACTTTCTCAAGATTAAATTTTGAAGATCGACAATTTTAACACGTATGTTTACTTTTCAAAGTTTTCAAATGATCAAAACCTGATAATTAAAACATCATCGTTGAAAATGTGTATGTAAAAGATGCATTCGCGGAAAAAATGCCGAGGCGTATTTGAAAGTAGGTCGGCAAAATTTTGCCGACCTGCAAAGCGATACGTGTACATTTAGGTTGGCAAAATTTTGCCGACCTACTTTCAAATACCTTGCCGAATGCACCTGAGTTGCAAGGACTGCAAATGGTAGTCAGCGAATCCAGCATGGGAAATGAAATATGGGTTTGTAGACTACCAAATGCCTGGGTTCTTTCATTATACCATTATAAATATACATCGTGGTCCACACAACAAACTTGCCTCCACAGATATTTTCAGTGTTCTTTAACTTGAATGGACAAATAAACACATCACAAAATTCTTACATGCAGTAACCAGAAATTTATGAATATGCAACTGGTACTAGCACCTGAGCCACCCCACTTAAAGGGGCCCCAAAATTTGCAAAAGGGGGAGCCCTGAAAAATGTAATTAAAAAAAATAATTTGGAACATTTCTTATATAAGTCATGGTATAAGAGAAATCTTTTAGACCTTAATTTTGCTGGTATTTGTCCGGAAAATTTTTTTGAACTTTACTTTACTTGTATGTATTTGTCTGGAAAAATTTTTTTGAACCCTTTTTTTGGATATGTCTGGGAACATTTTATTACTCCCCCTAAATAGGGGCCCTGAATTGAAAATTTGCCCCAGGCGCCTGATTTTCTCTGTGCGGCCCTCAAAATTCTAACAGCAAAAGTGGTCACCAAAAACGGTGATTCAACTCAATTCTTTGACATTTCCGATGTAAAACTGTACATGCTTTGGTCGCTAAGGTTAGTTTTGGGGTTCCAAGTAATAGCATTAAGTTTTTTATTTTTATGTGATCTCATACGAGTCTTGCTTTCTGAATTGAATAGAGGACTAGTTCAGATTAGAGCAGGCTTATCGAGTTCATGGTTAGCTTATGGAACAGCATGTTTTTCCTTTCTTTGAGCGTGTCGATGATCCTTCATCAATCTTCATCAATCTTCTTTTTCCTGTCAATGCTGCTTCATCGGTTCTTAACCATGATTCGTGTCCCTGACGCTTAGCCATATCAATGGCAGAAAGCCCAGACGAATCTTTTAGATAAATGTTTGCGCTGTGCTGGATAAGGATTTGAACAACACGTTGTTTTCGATCAAGCCTTTCTTCTGAGAGATATGAATCATTATCATATCTGGATTCAAATGCATAATGAAGCGCAGTACGTCCATAAAAATCCTGTTGATTCACATCAGCTCCATGAACCAAGAGTAACGACACCACCTGTTCCGCCGTAGGTGAATACCTCAAAACTTCATTTAGCTTCTTACACGTTAGCATTAGGGCAGTTACTCCCGGACCTCCTCTGTTGCTTGGGTTTGCTCCATGTTTTAAATAGTCTTCTACCCTTTTTAGGTTTTCATCCGCTTTGTTTAACCGAAGCGTTCTTTGTAAAAGTGAGTGCCAGGCATACTTGAACTCCACATAAATCTTTCCATTTCTCAGAAGGCGTTCAATTTCTGAATAAGAACAAAGCATAATTATGTACATGTACAGGGCCGCCGAGAGAATTCGTGGACTTGGTGGAGAATTCACCAAACTAGATCTTATAACTAGACTGCATGTGGAGCTACTGTAAGGGGCCCTCAATTTCAAAAATACTCTGACCAATTTAAAGAACCTGCTCAATTTTAGGCTCTCGCTCTCAAGTTGGGGCCCTATTAAAGTTTGGACCCGGGGCAATTCCCCTCCGTCCCCTCTTGGCGGCCTTGTACATGTATACTGCTAACTATAGTACCATCAAGCTGCTCTATTTACTGTTCAGAGTACTTCGGATTTTCGGAACACTAATGGAATGGAACAGAAGACAGTCACATGGTGTTCTTTGCACACGGTGTTTTGGAACAGTGTTTGGTTTATTATATATGCGTGCAACCATGCGTTACTATAGTCATTAGTTATTCGCATAATAAATCATAATGATTTGTTGTTATTTGTATATCTAAGTATGCTTTTGCAACGTTTTTACTCGTTGATTTTGCCCAACCCTGCATGGCGTTGAAATAGCATATAATAAGTACCGGGTGTCCCAAAAAAAAGTACTCCGGTTTGATTCGTAATAACTTCTAAACAAGTAAAGCTTTTAATGAGAATTAACTTGCATCAAATAGAGGAAGGACTAACTTAGATTTTGATATATCACAGTTGTATTTCACTTAAAAATTCACAGAGATATTAATGTTTAAAATCGGGAGCATATTTCTGGATGTGTCTGAAATATGCAAAAACGGCGTATCAAATATTAATCAAGATTTGCCCGACTGAAACATGCACTATTACCAGTAAATAAATGGCACTTGACAAATCGTTTATTATGAAACAAAGTATTATTATCTACAAAATAAAAGCAAGACTTATTCGTCCGAAATCCGCATGTGTTCCCAGCACGAATACGTTTCCTTATTTCATGAGAACCACTGCATCGCGAAGGATCGTCATGGATCGTTCGTAGTTCTGAATTAGGGCATGCTGTCACAATGGAATTGTGGATTTTCTAACTTCACATTGAATGAATTTTCTAACTTCTTCAACGTTCTGAAATCTTGTTAAGAACACCCAAACTCTTTTGCCTTTTTTAATCTTGGCAAGTTCAGAATAAACTGAGAATGAAACACGATCAAACCATATACAACTCCATAATTAAAGGCATAACAAGCAATTCCCCAGAGACATCCAACATTTTTGGAACAAAACGTAACAAAATAGTAGCGTTGACACTGTGATGTGTATTTGCAAAAAGCAATATCATTTCCTTCATTAAATAATAATATTCATCCTGCTCTAACCGAGAAATAATCAACTTTGTTTTGAACCCATGTAAAACATAAAAAAATTAGGCTATTTAAGAAAAATTTAAGCGCCTGCCTTCAAGGTCTTTCATGTAACTTTAAGTTTGCAAAGCCAAAGACCTATTAAATACTTTCATAATTTTGAACGTCCATGTTTCAGGAAACAATGAGCTAAGACTTACATGTAAGATGTCTAAATCTACGCCATATATCCCTTACAAACCCTAACGACAATTCGCTGAAATACCAGTTAGCCAGATATGTCAATAAGCAAACAAACGCTGGAGTTAATATTTGATATGCTGATTTTCGCTAATTTTAGACACATCCCAAAATATGCTCCCGATTTTGAACATTAATATCTCCGTGAATTTTTAAGTAAAATACAACTGTAATATATCAAAATCTAAGTTAGTCCTTCCTCTATTTAATGCATGTTATTTCTGTTTCATAGCTATACTTGTTTAGAAGTTATTATAAATCAAACCGGAGTACTTTTTTTTGGGACACCCGGTATATGTCAATATATAGCAGTTAACCCTTCAAAATAACACTCAATGCAGTGTGCAATATTGGAGTACACAAAATCTGTCGCCTCCATTTCCAATCACGTGAAAATGGCAGTGCCACCTGTCTGTTCTGGCTGCCCCTAGCCCCCTACTCATGTGACTGTTCTGACTACCCCCGATTTTCGAGTAGGGGCCATTGAACTATAAATAAACTGGAAGGCTAACTCAGGGGGGGAAATTGAAGCCAGTGCATTTTAGTTTTTCTGAGTTATGAGCAGAAATACTCAACACTGAACGTTGGGCTATATATCAAATTGAAGCTATTGAAAAACGCTATTTGATGTAGAAATTTCAAGACTTTAGCTAAATGGGAAATATTGAAAAACTACAAACATAATTACCGATAATTTGCCGTTTTTCAGTTGTTTTTGTATTTTTTAATGAAGTCTTGAAATTTAATGAAGTTTTCGCTGAAGTCTTGAAATTTCCACACCGAATAGCAATTTTCAATAGCTTCAATTTGATATATAGCCCGACGTTTGGGGTCAAGTATTTCTGCTCATAACTCAGAAAAACTATTTTGGCTTCATCAAATCATAGGCCTTAATCATAGCAGTTAGCCTTCCAGTTTATTTATAGTTCAATGGTAGGGGCAGCCAGAACAGGCACGTGGCATTGCAGCCATTTTCACGTGATTGGAAATGGAGGCGAAAGATTTTGTGTATCCAATGCACTGTTATTTTGAGTGTTATTTTGAAGGGTTAACTGCTATTTATTTTTCACCCTGCTCGGTTTCCTTTGTTCTTATCGGGCAATATATTCAATATTCCCCTCTAATCAATTTCCGTTTAATAATCCCCTCTAATATTCACCTGCAATGTCTTTGCAGCATAAAAAATGAGAAAAAAAAACATCATAACGAAGGCAATATGGAATTAAGAATTATTTCTAATATTCTGACTCATTAACGCGACCTCGCAATGTGAAAAATAAGTACGTTATTTTGAGGCACCTCGGGAATATGTATTTATTTATTAATAAATCACATATCCCCTCGTTGCCTCAAAATAACCTATACTATTTACATGTACTTATTATATGCCGCTATTTCAACGCCAGGGTTGGGCAAAATCAACAAGTAAAAACGTTACAAAAGCATACTTAGATATACAAATAACAACAAATCATTATATGATTTATTATGCAAATAACTAATGACTATAGTAATGCATGGTTGCACGCATATATAATAAACTAAACACTGAGCACCGTGTGCATTCCATTTCATATCGTTCCACAACAGTGTTTCAAATGTTCTAGAACAGTAAATGGAGCAGCCTGCATATAATATAATGTACCTCGTACAGAATATACATTAACACTATCAGAGAGGTGTCCGTTTTAGAGAGGTGTCTCTATTAGGGAGATATTCATATTAGAGAGGTATCCATATTAGGAAGGTAGGCTACCTCCACACTAATCCGTTTTTGAATCCTATCGTTTTTGATATTTCGAAAACGCATACAAATATCTGCGTCCACAGTAGCGTTTTCGGAGCGTTTTTTACCGCACTAGCACTTAGAAAACGATAATTTTGTATCATTTTCGATCATTATTGATTTTTCCGTTATTCATGCAAAAATCTTACAAGAAGGCCTGGAACACTTTTACGGAGAAAAAGACAAATTTACCGAGGTTGAACCTAAAAACGTCGCCGATAATAGAGCTTCTATAGTGGCTTTACAATCTCAGAAATAAATTAACTGATTACCTACGACATAGTGTAGAGCATTATGTTGTCTTTGCAAGTTACGCTTGCAGATTAATCATCATTATCTCCAGTGCAAGACAAGCAATTCGTCTGAAATTCGGAAAAAACAACACACTCACCACGCATGATTGTGTTCATGCCGTCCGCGTTTTTGAAAACCTTCGTTTTCGCCCGTCCACATGCACTAATCTAATATATACGCCCGCGTTGTCTCCACGTACTTTCAAAGTCGTTTTCGAAAAGCTCCGTTTTCATTGATGAAGGCATCCGTTTTCCATCGTATCAGTGTGCAAGATCGGCGAAAACGCGTCGGCAAAAGTATACATTTGGAAACGAAAACAGATTAATGTGGACGGCGGTACATTGGAAAGGTATCCGCATTATTATATCTAGAAAGACGTTGAGATTAAGGAGGTGCCCGTTTAGAAAGGGGTTCGCAGCAGATAATTGGGTCTGCATCATGTACGGTTTGATTCTTCATGTTACCCTTCTCTCCCCCAGGGATTTATGTATTCTTTATTCCTAAAGTGTCAATTCCCCACCCCTGGGCAAGTAAAGAAAAGCCAATTCCCCTCCCATGGGCAATATTGCACACGAACACGTTATCAAAATTTCACGAATGTCGACATTTGAAAGGCATTCACTAAGCGATAGAACGTGTTTACTCGGGCTGTTAAAGGCGATGTTAGTACAGTGTTAGTGCAAGAAAAAACAATTGGAGTGCAAGTGTGCCGGCCATGTTTTGCATTCTTCTACGAGTCCTAAAGCCCCTCGGCCGTGAACATGTGCAGCTCGTTAGAGCATTACACCGGAATAGCGTGAACATACTGTATCTGTGAACATATTTGTAATCATTACCTGAAAGAGGTTTCTGAATTATCTCCAATGTAAATTCCGACACTTTAGCTTCTTTTGGACAAAATGGCTTCTCTTTAAGGGATTCCAAAGTGATAACATTCTTTTCTACTGACTTCAATTTTCTAAAATACTCTTGGACATCTTCGTTCCAGCAGATGGACGAGTTGAAGTCCTTGGTGTTCTCAAAGAATTGAGGAACACATACATCCGCCGTTAATCCTTTGTTTACACAAAATTCAAATATCTTAACGCGAAAGTTAAAATCCACGAGGGACGAAAAGAATAACTGGGGCATTGATTCCTTTGGGACGAGCTGTAGTGGTTTGATACGAAAGTTCAAGCGAAACATAGTGCCATCACTAAAAATCCAGTATGTGCGGCTATCAAACAACTTGGCAGTAATTCTTGCATAACTCAAGAAAAGAGCCAGCTCAAGATGTTCAGCTTTTTCCTGTATGGTCATTTTATTCAAAACATCTGTTTCATCGAGAACTTTCATTGCCATATACTCAGAACAAATGAAACGATCCCAACTGTCATCACTCCAGTGAAATGCGGCATGAAGAAGGTCGATTGCTTTAATACCTAATTCAGATATCAGAACATTCACGTTTGAACTTTCGCTCTCACTGGAATGAAAGAGATAACGCAAAGAAAAGAATTTGAGGTCTAGGAAAGCAGTAGGATATGGCTTTTTCGCACGAAAACATAAATTTTCAACAAAATCGCCGGGTGAAGGATACTTAACTTTAAGAGTTTTCAAGTTATATTTTGCCATAATGGAGTGCCCGTTGAGTACATCGCAAAAGAAATCTGACTCTTCGTCTTGCAACCAATCTCCTACAGAACTATGGCTGAAATAATATGTACCAGAATCATCCTTTACTAAGTAGCCTGATAAAAGTTTGACGACTTTATTGAGATCATGCGTCTTAATTTCAGGTAGCAAACCACACTTCACAACCCCTGTAACACTTTCATCGCTCTCCTGATAAGCCTGCTGAATCTTCTGTAAGTGAATAATAATATCATTATCTTTAAGAGATGAGTCAATTTTTCCCATACCTATTATACGCATTTCTTTACGTAAAAAAGCCTTAGCAGATTGAATGGCAAGCACAGTCTGAAGCACAGGTGCAACTTTTTTCTCAAAGAATTCTATATCCGGAATGCGACGTTTGAAGTCCAAGCAGTAAATCTCACATAACGAGGCAGGCAAACCAATTTCATCATGGCCATCAAAGATGTGTTCCATCACAAGTTTAGCATAAAGAAAGCAATTCTGACTAGCCTGAACTATTTTCTCTTTGCCTACCTGCTCGTCATTAGCAAAGAAAGAAGGAATATAGTTATATTCAGTTTGAAGTTTTCTGTACTTCATGGAGACAAAATCACAAATATCTTTGCTAGACAGAGACTCAGGACCAGTCTCAAATTGGTCTAGTTTAGCAGAAGTGGAATTTAAAAAAAGGCCTGATAGAGCTGGAGCATTTTGTCTTGCAGTCAAAATGACGCGAAGCCACGAAGGAAGTATTCCTGATAATCTGGCAAGGCAAGAAGCAATCATGGACCCTCCTTCATCTAAGCCGTCAATGACAAGAAAATGTCTGGTACTTTCATTCAATTGCTGCAATGGCGTGGTAATTAACAAATCGAACAGTTTATTAGGATCATCTCGAAATCGACCAGTCTGTAGTTTCTCAACCAAGGCAGCATATTTGGGAAGACTGTTCGAGAGCATACTCCTGAGACTATAGATTAACGATTTCAAATCGCAGGTGCGAGGATTATCTTTTTGACAGTAATGGTATCCAGCCAATTTCTCTCCCTCATGCCGACGGACAAACTCTTGGGCGAACGAGCTTTTGCCTGTTCCAGCACTACCCCAGATAAGGAAGGCACGAGACTCCCGAGGCCCGAGATCTTTTTCTAACCAGTTGCCAATGTCACTGAATAACCACTCACGACCGACAAATTCTTCCTTCATCCGATCAGAGACTGGATTGAACTTTAGCTCCTGCTCCACGTCACAAATCCTTTGCTGCGACTCTGCTAAACATTTTTCTTCTAGCTTTTCCAGCCGGCAGTTGACAATTTCCAGAGCGTCGTGTAGTTCGTTATTTTTCACAAATTCATCCAAACCTTTTATCTGATCATTAATCTGCTCCAAGTCCGCTCCGACTTCATCTTTCCAACAGATGATATCACTTTCCAAACTGACCATATCCTGATCAAGTTGTTGTTGTAACTGAACGAATAATTCCAATTCTTTTTCTTCAATAACTGCTAAACCAGTATTGAGTAAACTACTAAGCTTTTTTATGGCGTCTTGGACATCTTTGTCATGATGCATTTCTGGGTCTTGAAGAAGAGAGGTTAAGGATGCAAACGCGTTGACTTTATCAGCATCACTTATATGCAGCAACGGTGCATGCGCCCAAAGATTCCTGGCACTTCTTGCATCTGCTATTTTCGAAAGATCGACACCTGTGTTGAACAAACCATTTGTCCCTCTCGGAGACCATTCTACTACATTCAACAATCCCGATATATCAGTAGTTTTGGCGTTGACTACATCAAGCTTTCTCGATCCCAGGGGAGCCATGAAAATCTTAGCAATCTCCCATGACGCACCAACGGTCAACCACTGAGTGTTGTCACTGTTGCTCCAGGATATTTTTCTTTTATCACGTGATCGATGGGCATTCTCCAAGTGAGATTTCCACGCATGTACATTATTTGACAAAGCTGCAAGCAGTGATGTGTGGTACTTGTCAGCAGCATTTTGAATTATGGTTTCTAAGCCGTTCCGGGTAATCTGGATTGCTCGACCAACAGTAACCCAGTTTCTATATTCGGGATCACTCAGTCTACTGTGAGCCATCACTATTTGTTTTTAGCCTTGAAAAAAATGCATTAGTATATTAACCTCCTCCGCAGGCATCTGGAACAACATGTCTAAAGTTTCTACAATATTACTTTTGACCATTATGATACTTTTTCTACTGGGTAACCTATATTTAATCAAGAAAGTCTGCTCCAGTGATAAAACAGAAACAGTAATTACTAGCAGCTAAAGCGGTCTAAATCCTGAGATTTCACGTTGGCCACCATATTGAATTTAAACGCGGCGGAGTCTGAGATCTACCTTCGGAATACCTATTAGTCGATTGATTTATTCGGAATTTTTGTCGAACAGTCAAAGTGCTAAAACGTGTAACAAAGAAATTTTACCAAGCATTTGTTATTGTTTGTATTAATTGTATTAATTCACCATAATTGATCATATCTATTGAAGTGGCTACCAATTTCTTGCTTTAAGTTGTTGGTGGTAATGTCGCCAAATGTTAAGGGTTCGTGCAAATTCGATTCCTGCCAGAGAGCCCATAGTTGCATTTTTTGCAACTCCTGCTGCTTAGGTCTAATAAATGTATACCAATCTACAAATCTCTTCAACAATTACTTATATCAAGTGAGATACTCAAAATCCTTATATTGACCCATGCATCTTACATTCACGTCACGTTAGTATTTATACATGAACTTGTGGCTAGAGCTCGATGGTACGAAGCGAAAATAACTATACAAAACGATAAACGATCTACTCGATTGAACTAATTTACTTGAATATATTACAAAAACTATACATACATACTGCTTATCACACAACTCATATGTAATTCAAATTGTTCATGTTTACTACAACAATTAATCACGCATTCCTTCTGTTCATACCCCCCTCCTTGACGTACTTTGTATCGTCAATGATAGGAGATTAATTACACACTATATACAATTATTTACAGTTAATCATAACGTAATGGACATAGTTTTGTTATTGGTCTAGTCAGTTCCTGTTGACCAACTTGCACTCGAACGACACGTGTATGTCCATCTTTGCCAGGAAACGTTTTTATCACCCTGCCAATGGGCCATTTTGCTCTAGGCGTATCTGGCGACATCACTATCACAAGATCATCTTTCTCGATATCTCTCTGAGGGTAAAACCACTTTTGTCTTCTGTTTAAACCCGGAATCCATTCCCGTAACCATCGATGCCAAAAATATCGAACAAGTTCTTGAACTCGGCGCAAAATTTCCACCCATCTGCCCGATCAAAAAATGATTTGTGGTCGATGGTGTTTCATCTTTAGGATTGGCACTTTGAAAAGTCAGAGGGCGTGAATTTATCAAAGCTTCTGCCCCGACGAAGGCAGTGTGAAGTTCTTCATCTGTAATGTCCGCGTTACTTAATATTGCGTACACTGCTCGCTTTGCAGCCTTTATCATAGTCTCGTGAACACCACCGAAATGTGGAGCATACGGAGGGCTGAAATGCCACTTTACAGCTTGATTGGCTGTCGAAACTTGAATCTTTTCTACATCCAGCTGCTTTACCAACTCTCTTAGTTCTTTATCTGCTCCGATGAAGTTTCCTCCATTGTCCGAAATGACTTCGTCAGGTAATCCTCTTCGACTGACCATACGATAGAATGAATTTAGAAAGGAGTCAGTGTCCATTGCATCAGCGATGTACACTGAACGTGAACAGCCCTTGTTGATAAACACGTAAAAAGTGAAAGATAACGTTTTTGTCTGCGTTTTCCCCGACCTTGAATCGTCGAGAAAGGACCTGCAAAATCCACTGCAGTTTGTGCAAACGCACGCATCGTCATACGTAGTCTTATATCAGGAAGTGGAGCCATCACTTTTGCACTCTGCACACTTGTTCTCCCTAGCCTGCGAACAGGCTCTCAAGCTGAATTGAGAGCCTGCATCGATGACTAATGAATTTGAATATCTGCCCCGTAACGTTCGTTTTTCCAAATATGGAATGTATATCCTTATATGGTGTTGTTGACAACTTTCGTGCAAACTAAATTTAGACCGTGCAAACTAAATTTAGACCGTACAGTTTATACTGTTTTTCGAAATATAAGATATTCAAGCAATAGTTCAAATGTTTTAAATACTGTTTTCTCAAAACAGAACATTTCGTGCTTTGAGATAAGATGGCCAAGACCAATCTGATCAGTTAATGTGTTTTTTATGCATGGTGCTTCAGCAGTTGACATATATAGAGCTCAGCGGAAACATATAAATTATAGCATCTGACCAATGAGAATTTCGCGTCACGATTTGAAACGCAGATATTCAAATTCATTAGTCATCGATGCAGGCTCTCAATTCAGCTTGAGAGCCTGTTCGCAGGCTAAAATCTGCTAGGCTCTCTCGCGCTGAAGCGTTCCGCACAGCACACCCAGGCATAAAACTTTTAAGACTTATTTAAATATATCAAAGCAGCGATTAGAGAGAGAGCCTGGGACTAGGCTGACTTTTTACCCACTGAAACCCAAAGTTTGGGTCACATTAGCCTGCTCGCAGACGTTGTATTTCTTACGCCAAGCGACGAAAAACTAACGTCTGCTGACTGACCCAAGCTACACATTCAATTCCCTTTGTTTTAGGAACGAAATCATCTGACAGTGTTCACAAGAGTTAGAGCCAATTGGAAGCCGCCTTAAGGCTAGTTTATTATCCGTGAAAACTAGCCTTAGCTACTTAGGGATTAGCTACTGGGGAAAGCCCTCGCACATGGGAATATATTGTTTGGGTTGAAATTTGTTTGCTTGCGTGGATATATTTTGGAAACTATAGCGTTAAACTTCACGATGTTTACGTAGAATAATATTGTGATCATCTTCTCGCATGTTCTGTAAACAATCGGTGCATATAAAATGCAAAAGCAATGCAGTAGGCGAAATTTAAATTTTTGATAACAATGACAAACAAGCAATCGGGAAACTCGGGTAAAAGTATAGCCAAGTTAGAGTATAAATTAAACGTTTCGAAGTTTGGGCGAATTGGAAAATTCATCTCGGCGCAATTACAAGTTTCAAGGATTTGTGTTGTGATTACAGCTAGTTTACATTGGTTGCTCAAACAGCAAGTTAAAGCTAATATTTCGCTTTCTAAGCCACAGTATCATACAAAATTTTCCGTCTTCTGAGTTCTGTTGTCTTAAAGATAAACATCCGTCAAAATATCCGTCAAAACATCCGTCGTTTCAGCGAAATATATTCGGCATTTGATGCTGCCTGTCCTAGATTTATACAGTATAGTGCAATCCTGTCCGCGTTTTAAATATACCGGTAACCGAACATCTTCGTTATCCGAATCTGATCATTAATGGTGCATTTTATTACCAGGACAAGTATCAATATCTTTAAATTCAATTTATGTACAATTTTGACCAAAATTCATCCGAAGACTGCTTTCAAAATATTTATTTATATTTATTCCGCTCCTAAATCAACTGACGTTAGATAGAAGGTTTCCTGAAATTGGTCAATCTGAGGGAATCCACTCCCTCATGCAGTTTGGGTCGGTAAACGTTAGTTTTTCGTCGCTTGGCGTAAAAAATACAACGTCTGCGAGCAGGCTACGTCACATATATACTTTTTTAAACTGAATACAATATAATCAATACATATGCATGCTAGCCTGAATATCAGGCCAAATTTGCCCTTCCTTTAATGTGTGTAGATGGAAGAGGACGACAGCATAGAGATTATAAAAGAATAGAGTGGGCATTGTAGGAAAAGTTTAGACAAACGAAAGGGACAATTGAAACTGTTAATTCAGCAAATTCGGTTATACCCGGATGTAAAACCAAGAAAATTTATTTAGTTTTCACCTTTTTGGCCACAATTCAAGTATTCAATACTAGAATGATTAACAGTCCTATTTTTCATTATTTGTGGCGAGGTATTGAGAAATTTCCGTTGGACATTTGGACGCGCCAAAGTCACTATGATAGCCGCACTTCAACATCGAAGAAAAGCACTTTAAAACATTTCTAAAGAATTTCTGAAATTTGTAAAGAAATTACTGAAATTTGTCCCCAACTGGAAGCTTTAATTTGTCCCTCGATTTTTCCCTTAAGGATTTTGTCAGGCTGTATTTGTAAAATAGGCTATATGCAAGCTCCTAACAAGCTCTAGCTAGTTATTTTAATTTTTCTGTTAAAATGAGTATTTCCCTAGTTTCCCCACCACACTCGATTCATTTCACAAGTTGTTTAGTATTCATTATCAAATCATTAATCTATCGTTGACAAAATTTAACAAATATGAAGATCAATGTCCGTACAGTAATTTTGATAAACATTCCGCCTTGATTAATATATTTTCGTAGTTCAACTTCCTCTAGCAAAACAGCTTATCTCCTTAATTTAATTTAAAGAACATTCCATAAACATTAACATTATAGACCCCTTCCAATGACATCGTATATAACTACAACTATACCAAAATTAAATCAAAGTATGTATGGGATAAAAACCTGGAAAAACAGATGCAATATGGTGTTTCAAGTAAAAATGTGGAAATTTTAAGTGTCGGACTCGCACCGTTTTAGAGTAAGACAGATACGTAACTGGTCACGTGACGCGAACAAACCACAAAAACAAGTAAAGGAATTATTTGGCATAGCCTCCTCCGCAGGCCTCTCTATGGGTTCTAGCCTGCGAATGGGTTTGAAAAAAAAATTTTCTGGGAGAGAGGCCTGCCATAAATCGAACAAAATAGACGTATCTCAAATATTAGTGGCCGTGTTACGTTACCCCACCCCCTAAGTAGGCTTTTGACCCTAATTATATATTCAGTTTGAAATCTTCGGGCGAGGAGCGAAACTTGCGAGTATTAACTCAAAAATGTTTTAAAATGCATCGAAATATTCAAGTTATACGAAAATTAGTTGGTCAATTGAAATGATTATATATCGCAATGTCTCTCGCGGTCTAAAAACGACGGGCAAATTTAACTGAATCGCTCGCTCGAAGCAGCCAAATGTTTACAATGTATCAATTGTTCAGCCGAGGAACTACAATTTGAGGAAATTATCTGGCATAATTTCGAACGCAAAACGAAGAATGGAACGATACGAAAGGTATAATTTGTTTAAAGGTAGGTTACAGTCGCATCTGCGCATGCGCTGGACTTTGTTTACGTTTTTTGTTTTGATCCACATTAATTATATAAGATGAAGTATATGACGAGTTCAAAGTAACATTCCACATGATAATTTGTGACCGAGGAGTGCAATGTTTTACAATACTTCGCTGCATTTATTGTACATTTCTACACTGGAAATTTTTGTACACAATAACACAATCTTATACTGTAACTCTTTAACTGTAAACATTGTGAATAAACAGGCCGCTTTGAACCTTGTGTGACTTGCTATATACAACAGCTGGGGCGGCGAACCGAAATCCCGAAGGTGTGAGTTCGAATAATTTGTGTTTAGTGTTTACCTTTGGAGTTTGTGTCTAATCACGAAAATAGTTCATGTGGTATCAATCGCTCGAAACATGTTGCCAGAGTTGTTGTTGTCATTATGACAGAAGCACTTGGGGAAAGCTTTTCGCTTGACGAAATTCGAAACAAGTGTGATTGAGAATGTGGCTGCAGTTCCTGTCTTCGTGGCAAAGCCAAGAGCGAAATTTTTGACCGTACAAAAGCTGGATAAACAGCTTTTGTTCAAGCTGGTGCGCGCTATGGAGATAATTTTGGATGCTGTTTTAATATAAACAACAGAAGAGTTCAATAGATTGACAGTGACAAGAGTACGAGACGCTAAGATTATATTCAACTTTTTTGTGTTATAAAAATGTATGTTTTGAAATTATGAACTGGAAGTATGGATTCATTGATATTACTCTCATATTGACACTAAATGATGATATTCTTGTGACACTGAATGATCTAATATTAATAGCTTCAACAATTCTGGTGATCAGGTTACTTCATCATGTCTCTTCAAGACGGAGGACAATTGCTAAATATATGCTTGTTTCGCTCTATATCAGAGCTCATCAGAATGCCCAGGAAACACTGATGAAATTTTGATTTACATCAACGAATCTTTCTTTTTTTAACAGATTTATTGGGTTATATGGTAATATATATATACAGACATTAAAGGAGAACTCCAAGGGGTAAAGCACAAACATGACTCCAGGGCTTTATTTATAGCCTTTATATGCCCCCGCAGAATACTGAATATAGCTACTAAATATAATTACAGTTTGTAACATGAACAATCAGATAAGCACCATTTACATCAGGGTCTGAAATTTATATTTTTTCTCAGTATCCAAAGGGGATACCAGGATTCAAAGTTTAGTATATCCTATCCCATCCAAATAAGTTTCCATAACACTCACTGTTACAAATTACAATAACAACTGAGGAGACTCTACAGTCAACAACAAATAAACAATGAATCCACACCTTCAACAAACTTCTATATGCTAGTCCTCATTGAGGAAAGACTGGTGGTAAACTGATAATATTCAAAAACTTTCAGGAGCCCATCAAAGGAAATTTTTTAGTATCCAGTCAGGATAGTATTATTCATAATTTGGTATCCAAAACCAAATTTTTGGTATCCTATGGATATCGGGATACTAAAATATATTTCAGACCCTGTACATAAGAACCTGTTTAAGCTAACTTGGAAAAAATCTAGGTTCTTATTCGCAGGGTTTTACTGTGTTGTCTAATTTTGTCCCAAAACAGACCATGCACGGCAGCCTGTTCTGCCAACATAGATAATGGGATGGTGCCACTCTTTGTGACACAAAATCAGGCAATTATAGTACAATATGAACTGGCAAGTGTCTGGCACCTTAAAATCAGATTCCTTTGTGTAGATGGAGCTCATAAGCCTTGGCTGGCAATCCATCTAGGAGAAAGAAAGCTCTGATTTCAAACCCCCAGACCCCACTTTTGGACAAGACATGTATAGTAACTATATCAGTCATGATCATCTAAAAATGCCAGTATATATGCACTTATACAAAGCTGTATGCACTGCAAAGCTACACTTTATTTATCTCAATGACATTTTCAGGGTTCTGGATCATTTTCATTACTTTGTGAAGAGTTTATTCTCTTTGATTTTTATACATTTTTAGATCTGACTGGTCTCCATGTGATAAAATATGAACCTGAAATACTAGCCTAAACAGATTGGGTGTCTAAATACTGAAAAATTAGCCTGACAGGCCCTTATGCAGGTTCTTATATGCAAGCTTTTACTTACAATTAGGGTGGAAAATATACTTACTAGTAATTATTAGTTGATTTTGTTTACATCATAAGTATTTGTGATCAAAATCTTTTATAAACTAAATGTCTTAGGGGTGTTTACATGGAAGCAAGCCAGCCCAGTTACCTGAGCTAGGTGGCTTTGCCTAGCTAATTTCATCATGTAGCAGGCTGGCACCAAAACAAATCATCGCGAGAAACTGTCATGGTTATGACCGTCACAACTGTTCACAGAGGCATTAATTTATAAAATTATAGATCAAACATCTGTTGAGAAAGTCTTATTTACTACAATTAGTACAATATATTCGTATTGAGCGGCTTAGGCAAACCAACCAACCTAGGCGAGATCTGGGGCTCTGTCGGGCTTCACAAATTAAACAAGATCTTGCTTAGGCAAGCAAGCCTGGTTCTCATATACACACAATACGAATATTAGTATAAATTATCTAGCAACATTAGATCTCGGCCAAGCAAGCTACCTCAGGCACCCGAGCTGGCTTGCCTCCATATAAAAGGCATTTAAACTGTTATGTGTTTTGATCAAATTAAAATCTACTTTAACTTTGATCAGAGAAACTTTTTGATGTGTTTCTATTAAGTTTTAAGTGAGCACAAGTTGTCCATGAGCAGACAGTCAAAGACAGTAAAGCACTGCCACAGCCAAGTAGATTATCACTCTGACAAGTGACAATAACACGTCTATATAAACAGCCATTCAAAAGTCCCAAACATGTTCACTCCAAATTGTTCATTATTTTTTCATCGACAACTCACTAGTCTCGAGTATCATATCTTTAGGCCTTTATAATTATATTATGGGTTTCAGTTTGTAAACAGAATAGATAAACAGTTCGTATATATTAACGATAGGGGTCATTCCATTTATTATCCGCACCCCCCCTATGGATGAGCTCTGGTAAAAATGTTACCTGTAGGAATCTGATTTCAGAGAAGTACCCTGTTGGAATCGACAGTATCAATCTAAACCCTAGGAATGCTGCTAATTGCCAATATCTCACTGGTAGGAATCTGCTAATTGCCAATATCTCACCGGTAGGAATCTGCTAATTCCCAATGTCAGACCGGGGGGGGGGTGAGGATAATAAATGGAATGATTATGATTCTCATAATAAATATTTGGCAATATAGTATGCTACACCTCGACGGCAATATCTGACCGGTAGGAATCGGGCCGAAGGAATCTGCTAATTCCCAATATCTGACCAGTAGGAATCCCCTAAGTCCTAATATCTGACCGGTAGGAATCCGCTCATCCATAGGGGGGGTGCGGATAATAAATGGAATGACCCTAGTGAAATAGCTAGTGTAATAAAGAAAATTTTATAGTCATTAAAACCTCGATTGATGGGCTTCAACAAGCGATTTCTCTGAAGGATCAACATTGCAGCTATGTTTGGAGCAATCTCCAATCCTTCTAGGATTCTTTTCTTGACAACCTTTGGTAGAAGCTTGAGGATGCAGGTATATCATGGCCATTCATGGGCAGACGCAGAAATGGAATGCGCTCTCCATCGAGGAAAACAATAAAATAGATACACTTTGATACACTTTCGAAGCATCCCTGTTAGCGTAGTATCCTTTCCTACTCTTCATGTTGCCTCAATAACTCGTTATTTGACGGACTGTCGCTCAAAAAAGCTCAAAATATTTTGGAAACTTCTTCGCTCCTTGGGCATTAAATTCAATTGCGATAAAAACAACGCGCGTGTTATTGCCAGAAATGAGACTGGACCGAGCACAAACAGAGGATGACAACTTCCTGTGTGTCCCCACATAAACAAATGTCCAGCACATGCGCAGATGCGACTGTAACCTACCTTTAAGA
>CACRXK020000288.1:0-65214 GCA_902702795.2 Paramuricea clavata
TTTTGTCATATCTTGTTGCTTGTTAGTTAAAAAGAAACTTTCCTCATCTAAACCTTTTTTGAAAAAACCTGGCATCGTTTCTCTTGGGGTTAGTGGGTACAAATGGTACCCATAGCTTAGAGGGTGCAAATGGTACCCGTAAGAAGACTTGGTGGAAATCATGGTGGTCGTTTGGATCAGAGAGAATAAGACAATTATGGTGGCAAAGATTTTCTCTCCCGTAGTAAGGTAAAGCATGTATTTTCCTGGTAGCCGGTCTTACTTCATGAAAAAACAGGCCGCTACCAGTGACTAGGTCCCCTCTCTTATGGCGGTCATCTGCTCACTATCTTCAACAGAACAGAAAGGGGTGTTCCTTTACAGGCAGGGATAATATGGTCCGTCGCGTACGCAACATAGTTAGGGAGATAGACAGTTTAGAAGCGTCCAAACTGCGCAATCTGGGTAGTGCGTTCCTGGCTTTTGCCTTTAGATTCAAGTTGTTACAACTTTTACAAGGGCATTAAGTGTAAATACGGCATTATCTCAAATGAAGAGACCGCCAGGGTTAGAGTGTTTTTATGTTGGTTTGTTAAGAAACAAACTCAGTTTGTAATAAAGGATTCGGTACCCATACGATGTGTGCCAATTTTAAAGGAATAACTAATATGTATTCACCGGATGTTTTGGGCTTTAAGTTCTGGGAAAATAATAAAAAAGCAGTGTCCGTGGTCGGGACTGAATAGTACTGTGGAAGGTTAGCTTGGAAAATTTACAATTATAAGATCCGTATTTTTGGAATATTATTACTTGTGTTGAAAAATACTATCCTACTGATATTGGCAACAATGATGTCTGAAGAGGATGTTAGCCCTAAAGTTTATTTCATAAAATGATTTATCTTTGTATATACCCAATTACAAAACAGTTCAAAAAAAATTTCGAGTAAAAGTTTAATAATAATTGAAGCCTGAGGTATTTTACCCCAAGGTTTTCAAAGGGCAAATTCGTTAATTGTCAAGTTCTTGAACCTCGTATGTCTCCACGTCTTCGCCAATGTGCTTTAAGGCCTGATTCCACGGGCGCTTTTTCTCGGCGAAATATTTCGCCTGTTTCTTTTGAATTGCGACCACTCGAATAAATTATTTCTACTTGATTGCCCACAATTCAAATAAACAGGCGAAATATTTCGCCGAGAAAAAGCGCTCGTGGAGTCAGGCCTTAATGCTTGCCCATTCCTTAATTACTCCAAAAAAAATTTGTACTTTTTCTAGTGTTCAAGTTTTCACTGGAAGTTTTCAAATCTTTAATAACATTGATTATACTAAGAGATTTTAATGAAATAAAATTTGGGGCTAATGCATATTTCGTTTTTTGGTCTTACGTTTAAAGGAAAAATACCACACTGATTGTTGCTAGAAAAAAGTCTTGAGATTTTGTTTTACTTCTATAAAAGTAACATGCTTTTTGTTTTTCAACAAGTAATAATGGTCTAGAAATACAGATTTAAATTGGACATTCGGTAGTTTTCTTCGCTAACTGCAAATTTCCTGCAAAATTATGCGTTTATCAAGCCTGGTTCACATATGTGTGCGATGTGTCGGGGGACAATTGTCTTAAACAATGACGTCGCAGGCATATGTGAACCAGGCTTCATGGTCTGTGAACATCGGTACGACTGCTTGTTTGTATGCATACATTTTTAACTAGTTTTTGGAAATGGAGTTATTCAAACTTCTGGTGATTTTGAACATGTAATGGTTATATGACTCATTCTGTGAGTAAATATGTTCGTTTAAACATTGTTCTAGTTTTTATAGCTTTCGTTGTCTTTCCAATCGAAATATAAGTGATTGGTTACGATATATATCGAATTATTTGTCAATTGTTCGGTTCATTTAATGCATGAAGACACCCAAAATTTATATAGTTTGATAGTGGCAAAAAATTTGAGCATAAAAATGTGTGCAATAGTGCACCAAAACACTAGTTAGAGAGTTTTAGCTTACCGCTAACGAAGTTTTTGATTTTACAAGTCTATTATAACAGCTTTTACACCAGTTTTGAAATATAAACAATTATTAAACTTGTGCTCTTTAGCAATGATTTAAAAGAAAGCAAATTAACTACTAGTCACGTATTCGCGAAAGCAGTAAATTATGATTTGGCGTTTGAAGTTTACGTTTGGCGTATAAATTTCATGCTTTAACGACTATACAAGCCCTCATAGCAGTTCAAGCATGAAATTTATACCCCAAACGTAAACTTCAAACGCCAAATCATAATTTACTGCTTTCGCGAATACGTGTCTAGTGGTTAATTTGCTTTCTTTTAAATCGTTGCTAAAGAGCATAAGTTTAATAATTGTTTATATTTCAAAACTGGTGTAAAAGCTGTTATAATAGACTTGTAAAATCAAAAACTTCGTTAGCGGTTTGACGTTTGCCGTAAACGTCAAGCTAAAACTCTCTATTGTATTTGAAATGACTGGAACACAACTAGTTTTAAATTACATTTGAATTGAATTTCATAAATCAGTATTTCAAAAGTTTTGAAACAGATAAATTGATCAGAACTTTTGAAATACTGATATATGAAATTCAATTCAAACGTAATTTAAAACTGTTGTGTTCCAGTCATTTCAAATACAATAACTAGTGTTTTGGTGCACTATTGCACACATTTTTATGCTCAAATTTTTTGCCACTATCAAACTATATAAATTTTGGGTGTCTTCATGCATTAAATGAACCGAACAATTGACAAATAATTCGATATATATCGTAACCAATCACTTATATTTCGATTGGAAAGACAACGAAAGCTATAAAAACTAGAACAATGTTTAAACGAACATATTTACTCATAGAATGAGTCGTATAAACCATTACATGTTCAAAATCACCAGAAGTTTGAATAACTCCATTTCCAAAAACTAGTTTAAAATGTATGCATGCAAACAAGCAGTCATTGCCAATGTTCACAGACCACCTTAAGGATTGTAACAGTACTATTTGGTTTGTGGGTTCAAATCCCAAAACACTAAATTTTTATTTATAAAAAAAAATGGATCCATTGGATCCATCAGATCCCTTGGATATCAGATCCCTTGGATCCATCGGATCCCTTGGATCCATCAGATCCCTTGGATCCATCGGATCCCTTGGATCCATCAGATCCCTTGGATCCATCGGATCCACCAGATCCCTTGGATCCATCGGATCCCTTGGATCCATCAGATCCCTTGGATCCATCGGATCCACCAGATCCCTTGGATCCATCGGATCCCTTGGATCCATCAGATCCCTTGGATCCATCGGATCCACCAGATCCCTTGGATCCATCGGATCCCTTGGATCCATCAGATCCCTTGGATCCATCGGATCCACCAGATCCCTTGGATCCATCGGATCCCTTGGATCCATCAGATCCCTTGGATCCATCGGATCCACCAGATCCCTTGGATCCATCGGATCCCTTGGATCCATCAGATCCCTTGGATCCATCGGATCCACCAGATCCCTTGGATCCATCGGATCCCTTGGATCCATCAGATCCCTTGGATCCATCGGATCCACCAGATCCCTTGGATCCATCGGATCCCTTGGATCCATCAGATCCCTTGGATCCATCGGATCCACCAGATCCCTTGGATCCATCGGATCCCTTGGATCCATCAGATCCCTTGGATCCATCGGATCCACCAGATCCCTTGGATCCATCGGATCCCTTGGATCCATCAGATCCCTTGGATCCATCAGATCCCTTGGATCCATCGGATCCATCAGATCCATCGGATCCATCGGATCCCTTGGATCCATCAGATCCTTTGGATCCCTTGGATCCATCAGATCCCTTGGATCCATCGGATCCATCAGATCCCTTGGATCCATCAGATCCCTTGGATCCATCGGATCCATCAGATCCCTTGGATCCATCAGATCCATCGGATCCATCGGATCCATCAGATCCATCAGATCCATTGGATCCTTCGGATCCATCGGATCCCTTGGATCCATCAGATCCATCGGATCCATCAGATCCATTTTTTTTTTATAAATAAAATTTAGTGTTTTGGGATTTGAACCCACAAACCAAATAGTACTGTGACAATCCTTAAGGTGGTCTGTGAACATTGGCAATGACTGCTTGTTTGCATGCATACATTTTTAACTAGTTTTTGGAAATGGAGTTATTCAAACTTCTGGTGATTTTGAACATGTAATGGTTTATACGACTCATTCTATTAGTAAATATGTTCGTTTAAACATTGTTCTAGTTTTTATAGCTTTCGTTGTCTTACCAATCGAAATATAAGTGATTGGTCAACGATATACAGGGTGTATCAAAAAAAGTAAGACAATTTTGAAATTGCTCTCAATTCCACAATTCTGTTCATAAAATGTAATTTTTGCTATATATGGATTGCTTGAGTTTTAAATAATGGGAAATATCCAGGGGGGTGGTCAACTTTTGCTCCCCTAAAAGTGGCTTGCGCACGGAAATGACAAACGGTATTCTTTATTTGAGTTCATGTATGAAAAGTTCGCTATTTGTTGCATTTATCATAAAATTTCGGCAGGATTTTACAGAGTACAAATCCTCCGAAAAGCCTATTAAAACGTTACATTTTTCTCTGTAGGTGCTTTTCTTGCTTCATTATGAATTCATTTTTACTCCCATGAGAGTTCCGTGGAATTTCCATGGAATTTGTGCTTTCGAGTTGTTTGTGCTGAAACGCATTCCCTCGTATAATACCCCGTACACTTTGAAATGGCGATGCCACAATTTACCCCGCAGCAGAGAGCTTTTATGGTATCAGAGTTCCTCCGTAGCAACAACATAAACTTGGTTCGCCAAAGTTTCACGAATATGCAGATGTACGATGCCCTTCATGTATCCGCACATGAAGGGCATCGTACATCTGCATATTCTTTCGTGAAACTTTGGCGAACCAAGTTTATGTTGTTGCTACGGAGGAACTCTGATACCATAAAAGCTCTCTGCTGCGGGGTAAATTGTGGCATCGCCATTTCAAAGTGTACGGGGTATTATACGAGAAAATGCGTTTCAGCACAAACAACTCGAAAGCACAAATTCCATGGAAATTCCATGGAACTCTCATGGGAGTAAAAATGAATTCATAATGAGGCAAGAACAGCACCAACGGAGAAAAATGTAACGTTTTAATAGGCTTTTCGGAGGATTTGTACTCTGTAAAATCCTGCCGAAATTTTATGATAAATGCAACAAATAGCGAACTTTTCATACATGAACTCAAATAAAGAATACCGTTTGTCATTTCCGTGCGCAAGCCACTTTTAGGGGAGCAAAAGTTGACCACCCCCCTGGATATTTCCATTATTTAAAACTCAAGCAATCCATATATAGCAAAAATTACATTTTATGAACAGAATTGTGGAATTGAGAGCAATTTCAAAATTGTCTTACTTTTTTTGATACACCCTGTATATCGTTGACCAATCACTTATATTTCGATTGGAAAGACAACGAAAGCTATAAAAACTAGAAACGAACATATTTACTAATAGAACGAGTCATATACCATTACATGTTCAAAATCACCAGAAGTTTGAATAACTCCATTTCCAAAAACTAGTTAAAAATGTATGCATGCAAACAAGCAGTCGTGTACCGATGTACACAGACCATGAAGCCTGGTTCACATATGCCTGCGACGTCATTGTTTAAGACTGTTGTCCACCGACACATCGCAGACATATGTGAACCAGGCTTGACAAACGCAGGAAATTTGCAGTTAGCGAAGAAAACTACCGAATATCCAATTTAAATCTGTATTTCTAGACCATTATTACTTGTTGAAAAACAAAAAGCATGTTACTTTTATAGAAGTAAAACAAAATCTCAAGACTTTTTTCTAGCAACAATCAGTGGTATTTTTCCTTTAAACGTAAGACCAAAAAACGAAATATGCATTAGCCCCAAATTTTATTTCATTAAAATCTCTTAGTATAATCAATGTTATTAAAGATTTGAAAACTTCCAGTGAAAACTTGAACACTAGAAAAAGTACAAATTTTTTTTGGAGTAATTAAGGAATGGGCAAGCATTAAGGCCTGACTCCACGAGCGCTTTTTCTCGGCGAAATATTTCGCCTGTTTATTTGAATTGTGGGCAATCAAGTAGAAATAATTTATTCGAGTGGTCGCAATTCAAAAGAAACAGGCGAAATATTTCGCCGAGAAAAAGCGCCCGTGGAATCAGGCCTTAAAGCACATTGGCGAAGACGTGGAGACATACGAGGTTCAAGAACTTGACAATTAACGAATTTGCCCTTTGAAAACCTTGGGGTAAAATACCTCAGGCTTCAATTATTATTAAACTTTTACTCGAAATTTTTTTGAACTGTCCTGTAATTGAGTATATACAAAGATAAATCATTTTATGAAATAAACTTTAGGGCTAACATCCTCTTCAGACATCATTGTTGCCAATATCAGTAGGATAGTATTTTTCAACACAAGTAATAATATTCCAAAAATACGGATCTTATAATTGTAAATTTTCCAAGCTAACCTTCCACAGTACTATTCAGTCCCGACCACGGACACTGCTTTTTTATTATTTTCCCAGAACTTAAAGCCCAAAACATCCGGTGAATACATATTAGTTATTCCTTTAAAATTGGCACACATCGTATGGGTACCGAATCCTTTATTACAAACTGAGTTTGTTTCTTAACAAACCAACATAAAAACACTCTAACCCTGGCGGTCTCTTCATTTGAGATAATGCCGTATTTACACTTAATGCCCTTGTAAAAGTTGTAACAACTTGAATCTAAAGGCAAAAGCCAGGAACGCACTACCCAGATTGCGCAGTTTGGACGCTTCTAAACTGTCTATCTCCCTAACTATGTTGCGTACGCGACGGACCATATTATCCCTGCCTGTAAAGGAACACCCCTTTCTGTTCTGTTGAAGATAGTGAGCAGATGACCGCCATAAGAGAGGGGACCTAGTCACTGGTAGCGGCCTGTTTTTTCATGAAGTAAGACCGGCTACCAGGAAAATACATGCTTTACCTTACTACGGGAGAGAAAATCTTTGCCACCATAATTGTCTTATTCTCTCTGATCCAAACGACCACCATGATTTCCACCAAGTCTTCTTACGGGTACCATTTGCACCCTCTAAGCTATGGGTACCATTTGTACCCACTAACCCCAAGAGAAACGATGCCAGGTTTTTTCAAAAAAGGTTTAGATGAGGAAAGTTTCTTTTTAACTAACAAGCAACAAGATATGACAAAAAATCAAACAGCAATTTCCAATCGTAGTCCTATTTCAAAAAACAAAACTCTGGCAAAGTTTTTCTTGCACACATCCTGCCTCATGACCCTGTCTAAACTGTTGCGTGCTGCGTACAAAGCAGTATATTTACACAAGGGGAAACAACAGAAAAATAAACGAATCATTAGAACCATGCAATATAACCATATACTCAAAAGTTCCGTCTTTCCAGATCAGTTTTCAAATTCAGAAGCTAACGAATTTTTAAAGTACAGTTTTTGCAAAGAAAATCATCGTCATAAACTTTCGTTCAAGGTATCAAAGTCTGCTGAACAGAAAGTCGATGGAATGTGTAAATATACTGAACATTTAGACCGCCAGGATTTTTATGCCGGATTTCATTGGTGAAGGCTATTTCAGATACGGTAGAGCACCTAGTCCCCAGGCCTTTACCGGCGCGGCCGCGAAATTCAATTTGGCGCCAAGATAGGGAGTGGAGTTTTTTCATAGAATAGACATAGAATGCGTGCTCCTATCTTTTCTCAGTAAAAATTGTCTCCACAAAATGGCGGATTTATAAGGGCTTTTTGGCTAGTTCCAGATTGCTGTGGTGAGTAATTTCGCGCGTTTGCACGGAGTGTGAATTGTTTTGTGTTTTTTTTTTAAATTTGCAAAAAAACAATTATATCGAGACTTAAAGTGAAAAAAAAAGTTTTTTTAAAGAAAACCCCATTGCCGTGTTTTTTTTTTACGAAAAGCAATAGTCCTGAACAGAATATATACAGAAATCGTCATTTGAAAATACATTTTCAACGTTAAAACCAAAACACAACACGAAGAAACAAGACAAACCCAATTTATAATAGAAATGGGTTCAGTAATATTTTTAAACTTACACAACTACTTTTTATATTTTCCTAGAAGTTGCTTGAGCTTGAGAAACAACGCTTTTGAAACCATGTTTTCGACGATTACTTAGGCGATTTACACTTTATCGACAACTAAATATTTTTGTTTCAAAAACATAAAAACACTTCGTTTAGATTGAAGAAAAACGAAACCCGAAGAAGAATGAACTATCATTCCGTAATTTCATAAAATATTAGCAAAACAGTTACGTTCAGAGCATGCAAAAATGTTTTACAAGAAAATTATATTTTATACGCAAAACTACTTTGTTTTTACAAGGCTGCACGATTTTCACCGTTTTTGTAACGACACATTTGCTTTGAGCCTTTAAAGAACTTAATATTTCGAATTATATCCCCAAACTGCAAATACAAAACGTTCTGACAACGATTCTTTGTAAAACGAAATGTTTATAGTTTGTAGTTTGCTGCACTCTACTCAAATTCAACATGGCTGATTTACAAGGGCATTTTGGTTCCCAACTTGGATACCGGTCACGTGACCAAACACACATCACAAGTCTAATATTTCTATGACTTCAATGGAGTTTATTATATTCTATATTCGACGTTTTTCTTCTTTTTGGTTAGGTGCGACTTTATATTGTCAAATGTAAGGTAACTTACTCTTTATCTGAAAAAAGATTTTACAGAAGAATTTTTCTCAAACATAGTTATAAAGACTTAAAGTTAATGTATATTAATATCTGTATATTTCAGTGAATTTAATTCACTGAATTATGCTTTAAAAGTAAAAAATGGCCAAGATAAGAAATTTTTGACACTGAACTTGTGTTAATTATAGTTTCAACTTCAATTTTGAAAATTGCAATAATAGGTATTACTGATTTATATTCAATAATTCACAGAGCGTGAACACCCGTATGGAATGTACAAATTATCGACTTTTTGATTGAAGTTCCGCTTGAATATTCAGGTAGTTGTATCCCTCGAAATCTGCAGTTATCTTGATATCTATCCCGGCATAGACCGTTCAACATTGCACTGTTTAATTAGCACTAAGTAGTCATAGTCATTATCATACCTCTGAGTATTTGAGATATTGCATATAATTAGTACTACAAATATATTTTCATGTGGTATGTGTAATTGAGTTTAATACCCCAAGTATCTAGCCCAGTGCCAGGTTCAGAGTCCTCACCTGTCTAGCATGCCCCTGAAACAACTTGGCTGAATCTACCACTACCAAAAAGATACGATTATAATTCAACAATATACAATCAAATTGTGTGCTAACATGCAAAATGGACTCTGCACAGTTTGTGCACTGCCTTTTCATTTCATACTGGGTGAACATTATCGTGAGGATGGCAAATTCACAACCAACGTGTCCTCTTTCACTACTTTCCTTTGAATTGTCTCGTTTCATAAGCTAACATACTTAGTAGTTCATGCTTACATTTTAACCGGGGCATACAAAGGTCCATTTTGCTTTATAGCGGTGCAATAGGGTTAGTACCCTAGGGGGGAGGGCCGATGGCCTTGTGTTGTGTGTGAAAAAATGTCAGCAAGGTAAAAATCATCATTCCTCAGTAGCATAACCCCTAAGAGCTGTGCCCGGCAAGAGCCAGGGGGTGTGCCTCGTCAAGGAAGGTCCCTGGGCTAATCTTTATGTAGCATTTGGAAAGCTCTCCCTGTTGACACTCTGAACAGTAGATCAAAGGGGCCTTTCATGGGGAGCACTGACACTTCATTCTACCCATAATTAAGATTCTTGGGAATGAGTACACCATATGTCCCTAGTGTGTAAATATCAATGTTTGCACTTTTATGAAATAAATGGAAAGAGCTATTTTTGCAGGTTATTCTTGACCCAAAAAGATTGATTATATCATCAGTTTTATATAACTTCTTAAAAACAATACTTTACTCTAAATCATTGAACTTAAAATCTAACTTAACCCAGAAATAGTTAAATACTTTGCATTCTATGGAATACATGGCTCATCTGTAACTTTACATATGCAATGAGTAAAATTAATATCGTATGTCATGTAATCTTCAAAAAATATGAAGGGGCCTTAGAACTCCTCTGCCAACTAAAGAAACACATTAAAGGGATGGCTTAGTCCACTACACCCTATGATAACTGCATGTTAATAACTAACATGACATTCATAAAGTTTGTATCCCACTATGTGTTCTTTTATGTCTTGCTGAAATACTTGAATATTTGAATTCTGCACAGACATGATATGACTTGGGTTGATTCTATTATGTGTTTTTTATGTGACAATAACTTGTTTAATCGTGAATATTGTTTGTTACAAACCTTATTCTTATTGTCAAACTCGCATACTGTAGTTTTTCAACAGTGTGCTCACTTGTCATTTATGGGTGCGAGAATTTTCTTAACAAGCTTCATATACACGATATGCTTGGCTGTATCACAATTTGTTGAAGTTGTATGTTGTTTAAATAAATTTTCCCATGTTGGTCAATGTTTGCCAGAATCATATTTTTTCACAAAGTCAGCATGGCATTCTCACATTAATAAAGTTTGTGAGTGTGGTGGTATCTTTAGTCCATTACACCCCCCTCCCGTTGCTATACACACCTGCCTATAAGACATTATAATTTGAAAATGGAAACAATATTTTCCACTATTCAGTTATAGCATTTTATTTCTTATTATTTATATGATAAGCTAAGCTAAGTAAAGCATACCAAGCTATGAAGCATCAAACGACTTTAACAACTTAGAACCAGACATTAGAAACCCTGACTCGTTATACAAGTTTAAAGCTGTATTAAAAAAACGCTATGTAGGCGAGAATTACATAGTAAACATAGTCTTAGTTCCATAACGTTTTGTATATAGGCTATATATAGTATAAGTATGTTAACACGCATGTTATTGTAGATTTGCATGTTATTTTGTAATATATATGTATTGAAGTTGAAATTTATAATGCAGGACCCCACTGAAAAACACTTCGGTGACGTGGGTATCCTGGACAAATTTAAATATAATAATAATGATAAAATATCGTCTGACAGATTAGCTTTCTAAAACTGCTAATAAAATGTTGTCAATTTATAATGCATTGTGACCACATTGGTATGTATCGTCCTGCTCAAATAAATGAAATAATATCATCTTCATCATGCCAAGTAATATTTAATTGTAGGCTCAGCCGCTCATAGCTTGCCAACTTCAGTAAAATAGTATAAATTTCATTGTTAAATAAACAACTCAGTCACAACCATCACTCACTCATGCAGTATACATCAACTTTAAAACTATGTTAAATTATGTTAGAGAAAAATTCTATTAGAAAATATTTTTTCAGATAAATTGTAACATATCTGACATTTCACAATATAAGTTCTACCAACCAAAACAGTAGAAAATATAGAATATAAACTGCATTAAACTGCACTCCTTAGCTTGGCGCCATATTGAATTAACAGCCGCACCAATAAAGGGCTGGGGACAAGGTGCTCTACCGTATCTGAAATAGCCTTCACCGACTTCATTGTATCCAGAACAATAAAACAAACAATGGCCTGGGTACATGTATCTACACATATACAGCATGTTCGCAGGCAAACAAGAAAAAACATCACCTGAAAGTAGACATTTCTGTGGCCTTTGTATATCCATTAACTGAATACCATTACAGGGCCATATTTATCCATCATAGTCTCTTTGTATCCATTTAGTATAGCCACAAATATCCATTACTGACCATAACATTCGATCCATTCATTTTGTCCGATGCATCCAATTTCATCATCATCGTCCTTGTCATTTGATACATTTTCTTTAATTTCATGGATTTGTGATCTTACTGTCTTTGATGTATTGTCATTGTTGGAAAATAAAGATATTTCCCCACGTATTGCTCTTTGAGGTGTCTTATCTTGGTAACATGATATTTTATAAATTACTATTCCATCACCATGTTCAGTAATGATCTGTAAAACAAAGCAAAACAATAATTAACCCATTAAGTGCCAGCGCTCTCCCCTTGACGAGTAAAATCGTCTGGCGTTAGACAGAGTAAAATACGCCAGAGTAAAATACTCTGGCGTTAGACAGAGTAAAATACTAAAGTAGGGTGCATCAGGGTGCAATGCAACTCAATGGGTTAACTAGACACATGGGCTGATAGGCCAGTTAACTGGACACATGAGCAGATAGGCCAGTTAACTAGACACATGGGCAGATAGGCCAGTTAACACATTCAGGGTTCGTAGTCTCCAAGACCAAAAAAGTTCAAAGACTTTCAAAGATTTTTTCTGCCTATTTTCAAAGACCTTTGAGAGCAATCAGCTGTCGAAAAATTGCGAGTGTAAGCACCATTTTTACCCAGTAATTAGTCCGTATTTGACGGGTCAAATCACATCCTAAAATGCGCATTTTCGTCGATATTTGCGATTCAATCAATCTATTTTATTAGCTAGGAAATCGTATAATTAATTCCTCACTAAATAATTTAAAGACTTTTAAAGACTTTCTTTGCTTTTTCACAGACCTCAAAGACCTGCATTCCAATTTAAAGACTTTCAAGGATTTCAAAGACTGCTACGAACCCTGCCATTAAGCGCTAGCGCTCTCCCCTTGACGAGTAAAATTGTCTGGCGTTAGACAGAGTAAAATAGTCTGGTGTTAGACAGAGTAAAATACTAAAGTAGGGTGCATCAGGGTGCAATGCAACTCAATGGGTTAATTCAGATATAAAATTTAAACCATTTTGTTGTGCTGTACCATGAACCATGCTCTACTCGAGTATTTTACTGTCCAACGCAAGATGATTTTATGCTTCGTTATGAGACTACTGTCCCTGCGTCTAATTACTCATTAACTGGCAGTGCTCCCCCTTATTGATAACATTGTCTGATGTTAGACAGAGTTGGTATAGTATGTAAATTACAGTGCAAATCAACTTAATGGCTAACAGTGCTGTTCACATGATCACAGTTTGTCAGGACAGGATGAAATGTGGGATGATTTTCATGTACTGAAATAAGCCACTAGGCTTGAACAAAAAGTTCAAAGACGGTTTTAAAATAACTGAAACTATGTTGTGTACATGATCTCATAGTTAAGATTATTATTCTTGCTGCTTGATTCAACCAATTATAAGTCTATAACTAGAAAATAATGTGAACCTTCTGAAAATTGTCAAAAACTGTTCTTGTAATCAAAACAATTACTTTGATGTGATTTTTTCTGTGATGGTGTTGTGTACTCAGTTGAATATGTTTGTGATGTTACTCTGAGTGGATATCCACACCGGCGAAGCTTGAATAATATGCCTGGCCAAGGTGGGAATCGAACCAACCACCTTTGGAATACTAGCCCTATGTGGTCAGGTGACCAGACATAGCTCAGTTGGCACAGCATTGGGTGGTATTCTTGTAGGTTCGATTCCCACCATGGCCAAGTAAATTTTTCAACCTTTCCTTCAATCAATCAATCAATCAATCAATCAATCAATCAATCAATCAATCAATCAATCAAACAAAACTATTACATTCGAATGATAAAACATGAATTGAAAAATGTTGGTCATTTGCAAACGGTATCAGATGCAACCCTAGCCTAACCAAAGGCAGCCACAGGAAATTTTTGAAAGTGCACCAAGAGATTCAAAACGTTCCAAAAATTGTTGAAAACTGTTCTTTTAAACTATTTTCATTTAACAAGCGCTCTCCCATTGACGAGTAAAATCGTCTGGCGTTATTAGAGTAAAATAATCTGGCGTTAGACAGAGTAAAATAATAAAGTAGGGTGCATCAGGGCGCAATGCGACTCAATGGGTTAATAAAAACAATTACTTTATCGCGATAAAAATATGAATTGGAATATTTTGGTCTAATTGAAAGGTGATGGGGGCACAGGCAATCCTACACTAATCAAAGTGGAGACCACAGGATATGCAAGACTTGCTTTAATTGTTTTCTGTCAGTGTTTATATGTATTGATCTAGCACAGTGTAAATAATGTCAATCCATCATAGTAAATAATACAGAAAGAAACTGAAGAAAAACAATTAAAGCAAGTCTTGCATTTTAGGTTCTGTTTTTTACCGAGATTTTCTTAAGTTGACAAGTCTCTCTTTCTCGCTCCGGCTCTCTGTGCTACGTCATGTAATGTACACTATAGTGGATCAATACTATATGGCAATGAAAGAGAGACTTGCAGCAAGTCTAACTATAAACTTTCTGAAAATTGTCCAAACCATTATTTTCATCAAAACAATTTCAAGTGATAAAAACATCAATTGAAAAATATTGTTCATTTGGGACATGACATTTTTGAAAAATTTCAAAAGTGAGATTTTGAAACTGACCTTTTCAAGTAGTTCCTCTGCAAATCCAACTGAACTAACACATTAACGCATGACTGCATAATCTCTGAGAAAAATTTCCAATGATACATTCAATGTCCTTGTACACATTGCTGGTGTATAGTTTCTTTGTCAAGCCATAGAGTTGAATTGGTGTTATCTAAGAAAAATAAGATTAACTCATTAAGCTGCAAAGTAACCAAACATCTGATCATTTTACTCGTCAAAAGAAAAGTGGCAATGTATCTTGTTAACACATTAATGCACCAAAATGTGCCCTACTTTTTTTTTATTTCACCCTGTCTAATGCTAGCCTGCTCACAGACATTGTAGTTCTTACACCAAGCGACGAAATACTACCGTCTGCTTACCCAAGCGCCAAACTGAATTCCACTATGTTGACCAATCAGAATTTACCTTCCAAATTCTGGAAAGTGATGTCAGTTGATTTAGGAGCGGAATAAATATAAATATATATTTTGAAAGCAGTCGTTGCTTGAATTTTGGTCAAAATTGCATATAAATTGAATTTAAAGATATTGATACTTGTCCAGGTAATAAAATGCACCATTAATGATGTTCGGTTATATTTAAAATGCGGACAGGATTGGCATATTTATACTGTATGAAATATCTTAGTCAGACAGCATATGCGAAATATATTTCGCCGAAATTTTAACGGTTTATCTTTATAAGACAACAGAAGTCGGAAGACAGAAAATTTTATTTTATACTGTGGCTTAGAAAGCGAAATATTAGCTTCAAAGTAAACTAAATTGCTGTAAACACAACACAAACCCTGAGAAACTTGTATTAAAATTGTGCTGTGATGAATTTTCCAATTCGCCCAAACTTCAAAACGTTTATACTCTAACTTGGCTATACTTTTCTACATGACAATGAGAGCTTAATCTTTTAGAAGTTTTCGTCGAAGTCATGGCATATAGGAAGTATCAAGAGCAACATTTGGACATATCCTCATACACTCGAGTTTCCCGACTGATTGTTTGTCATTGTTAACAAAAATTTAAATTTTGCCTACTGCATTGTTTTAGCACTTTATATACACAGATTGTTTGCTGAACATGCGAGAAGAAGATCACAATATTATTCTACATAAACATTGTGAAGTTCAACGCTATAGTTTCCAAAATATATCCACACAAGTAAACAAATTTCAAGTTTCAACCCAAACAATATATTCCAATACATGTGCAAGGGGCTTTCCCCAGTAGCTAATGTCTCAATAACGCGGCTTCCAATTGGCTCTAACTTTTTTGAACACTGCCAGATGATTGGCTCCTAAAACAAAGGGAATTGAATATGCAGCTCAGTAAGCAGGCGGGAGTATTTCGTCGCTTGGCATAAGAACTACAACATCTGTGAGCAGGCTAGTCTAATGCCAGATGATTTTACTCATCAAAAGGACAGTGTTGCTTAACCAAATAATGGATTGAAAATCTCAATATTATAGAGCTCTGAGTATTTTAACAAAATACAAAACAAGTGTAACACCAATGATCAATACTATTTTTATATTACCGTTGATGCAATAGAAGTCAGAGGTGTAACTTAACACTTGCCCGGGGCAAGTGAATACACTTGCCCGGGGCAAGTGAATATCATGACGGGCAAGTAAACGTTTTATATTGCATGCCCGATTGGGCAAGTTGCCTTGCCACAAAAAGCTGGGCATTTTAAGTTTTCATTGTCACAGAAATTTTTTATAGTGCATGTACTGATTCAAATTTTGTTTTTTGTTTTTTCCTCCGAAGTTAGATCTGAGGGAGGCAGTATAACAAGCCATATAGAGCGGTGGGAGAACGGGTCGACACTGTTGTCCCCTTAATTTATACCCCCTACAAGTGGCCATTGTCTGTGGCATGCAAGTGAATTTTATTCAGGGCAACTAATTTTCATGTCCAACTTGCCCTGAGGGCAAGTGGTCAAAAAAGTAAAGTTACACCACTGGGAAGTGTTGATAAAATATTCCTTGAATTCCTTTCCTCAAGTTGATCAATTCATACAAATTCAAATTTCTTTTTACTTCCTGTGCGTTTCCTATTGGTCAATCGGTTCTGAAACGAAATCTAATTGGCTCATCAAAAAGTAACAGGAAGTTGATCAATTTTCTATCAAATGAATTGATCAACTTGAGGAAAGGAATTGGTGCAATATTTTATCAACACTTCCATTGCATTGGCAGTAATACATTGTGTAACCTAACTAGTTTATCCTGATGATGACCGAAATATAGTTTAGAGTGGATCAATATCGCAAATAGAGAATACTGATATACCACCATCAGAATACCAGTATTTTTAAAGTTGTTTTTTTAAAGCCAAACTAAAATGCTGACCGTCAAGGAAAATCAAGTTTTGACAAAATATTAATGTGGCACATACTGTTATTAGTGCAAATGTCACAAGATTTGCATTATCAAGCTATGTTAACGGCACTAAGCGGCAATTATTAGTAGGCCGTCGATTGGGCGTCGAAGTGTTGAATCTGTGAGTATTGAACTTTACTTTCTAAACATGATTGTAAGCAAGCTTGACTTGAAATAGCATTTCATTTTGGTATTAGGCAGCAAAGTACCGAAATGTTGATATATTGGTATTTTTAAATTGTCAATATCGCCAAACCGGTATCTAAACAAATACCAGTATACTGGATATTTCCGGTATATCAATCTCACTCTAATATAGTTGAAATGAAATTAAATATAAAAATGTTATTGACCTTTGGAGTCAAGCCCTGATCAAACGAGAACACAAATCATCGCAAGTAAACTTGTTCCAACTTGCCCTGAAATGCGATGGGACTGATCAAACAATAAGCAAGTTTTTGAAACAATTTGCAATATTTGGTCTGTGTGCGGGTAATACAATCTCTTAGCCAGGGTCTTTCCATTTGGGGAGAAAAGACGCTTGTCGGTACAAGGTTGCACATGACTTTAAAAACGTGCAAAAATGTAAACAAAATATGGCCTTTATTTAACCTATTTAAAATGAGTGCAAATCAAGACATATCAGACAAGTCTACCAACTAATAAGTTTTTAAATTAAATTTTCATAACATACTATAAGATGAAATTCATTGTTTCAAAAGAAAACAAATTTTCTTGACTATTTGCAACAATTTATTCAACTTTTCAAGAATAACTCCAAAAGCACAGCAGGGCAATGGAAGTAAACATTTCACAATAATGTAGAGTGAAACACACTTAAAAACTAACCTTTCAAACACTTCCTCTGCAAATCCAACTGAACTAACACGTGCCAACATGACTGCATAATCTCGGAGAAAAATTCCCAATGATACATCCGATGTCCTTGTACATATTGCGGATGTATAGTTTCTTTGTCAAGCCAGATAGTTGAATTGCTGTTCTCTAAGAAAAATAGGATTAATTCATTAAGCTACAAAGGAACTGAAACGTCCGATAATTTTACTCAATCAAAAGGAAAGTCTTGTGCATTAATAGGTTAACCAAACTATTTTGGCAATGTATCTTGTTAACACATTAAACTACCAGGGCTTGAAATAATGTTCCCAATCATGGTGATCGCCGATCACGACTTTTTGCTGATCAAATAAAAATCTGGCCGATCAGGAACATTTGCCTGAGTTTTCTTAAAAAAAATTCTAAATGTGCCAGTTGAATACACATCTCAACAGGACAGGGCTGTACACAGGATTTTTTCACCAGGGGGGCAGGGCAGTAAGGCCTATATGCCAAAAAATTCCAGATATCAAAATAATAATTAACCCATTAAGCGCCAGCGTTCTCCCCTTGACAAATAAAATCGTCTGGCGTTAGACAGAGTAAAATAGTCTGGCGTTAGACAGCGTAAAATACTAAAATAGGGTGCATCAGGGCGCAATGCGACTCAATGGGTTAACTAGACACATGGGCAGATAGGCCAGTTAACCCATTAAGCGCCAGCGCGCTCCCCTTGACGAGTAAAATCGTCTGGCGTTTGACAGAGTAAAATACTAAAGTAGGGTGACATTCCAAAAGTCATAAATACCCCCCCCCCCCAAGAGCATTAGAGCTGTGCGGTTCCAAAAATTTTATCTCGGTTCCGTTTTCGGTTCTTTTGGAACAAAAAACCTCGGTTCGGTTGTTTTCAAAAAAGAACAGTACAAATGTAAGAACACATTTATGTATGTTTCAAGCATTTTTACTAAATAGACAAATTCATGCCTTTGTAAGTTTGTATAAATCTCTGAATATTTTAAAATCAATAATCAATCAAATCTCAATATATCAACACAAAAACAATCCCAAATACCTTAAACAAGACAAACCAGAGATATTCCAAGCAATTTCTAAACTAATCGATACAGCTGATGCAACATTTATACCAAGATGGAGTATGAAATACAACATAAAGTTTGAGCCAAGTCAAGCTTGAAAAACATCGAATCTCGACCACAAATGCAATCCACAACCTTCTTTAAGGAGTTACAAACACGCTGTTGTCCATTTGGCAAAGATCAGAGGTTATATTGGGATAAGATTCTACAAAAATAATGAAAGTTTTTAGGACGAAAATTGTCTCTGAAAGCACGAGGGCACAAGCTTCAATCTTTCCCGCGAAATTCCCTGGTGCTACCACTTTCAAACAAGAAATATCCTTCCTGTGATTTTCAAAACCATATCAAAACACATTCATGACTATTAAAATGACTGATGAGTGCTTCCACTTGCAAAGATTTTTCCCTGCAGCAAGGAAATTATGTGTGCTCTAAAAACCTCCTAAAATGCTCATGTTTTGTGTTTTTGGATTCATGTTTGCTCACCCTCTATATATCAACCCACCCTTTTCAGTACACCTCCAATTATTACAAAAATCCCAATCCCTTCTTTTTTGTGACGATTACGGGGGGGGGGGGGGTAATGGTTTCAGAGTACTGTAAACTTTGCACTGTAGAAATTCTATGTATTATTAATATTAGGCCCTGTTTACACTATACCGGATTCGCTGGTCACAACATCTTCTTTTGCCGTTTCGGAGCAATGGTTAGTAGCAAATGCTTATTAGTTTGACATAACTGGCATGTTTATTTGGGTCTCTGAGATTAAAAATCTTCACAGCCTTTTGAGACCTACACAATTTGACCCACTCCGATAGCAAGCCGGTATAGTGTAAACAGGGCTTTAGGTTGTAGACTTGTACAAATATCCATCATGTCTATTTCAGTCCTGAGTCCTCTACTCCAAACTTTCTGAAAGTTGTCGAAAACCTTTTTTCGCATCAAAAGAATTACTTTCGAATGAAAAACATGTTTTAAAAAATTGTGATCAAAGGCAAACAGAGGACCACATGGTACACTTCGCTTAGCGAAGGGGGAACACAGGAAATTTTTCAAAAATTGAAAAACCATGCGAAACTACACCCTAAGACCACACTCTAGGACCACACCTTAGGCTTAGCAACCTCTCGTAGGAACACTTTAAAAATTCAAAAACATGAACTTCATTGTTTTTACTGGCATTTCTTTTTTGGGAAATGGCATTTCAGAGAGCCAAAATTAAAAAAATTTATGTGTGAGCATGCCTAGCCAGCATAGCCGGCTCTTTTATAAGAAGAGCCTGTCCGAAAGCCCTAGTAAAATTGATTACGCCTGCTTAGTTAATATTCCATATTAACAGTTGCCCACTTGAAATAGTTTTACATAAATGATGGCATGAAATATTATTCGTTGCATATTTACGATAGCCTGCGCTACATGCTTTCAATAAATTTCTTACAATAGATGGATAGCGATTCAACTGCTTGGAAATACAAGTAAAGCGTCGGCATTTTGAGCGAAGGCCCTTCGACTTTGTCTGGAATTTAACAGTAGAGGAAGACCGTTCAAAATTATATTATGCTTTGCACTTGTATGGCTGTACTACAGTATAAATATTGCAGTATTAAATATAATATAAAATGACTTAGAAAAAAAGTAAATAGACCCCTTCCCATGTTATACACATTGGCAGGCAAATGTATTTTGAAAGCTCCAAAGAGAGCTTCGAATTATTATGGTGTAAACACAATGGGGGATGTATTATTTTATATAATTGTAATTTGC
Organism: Paramuricea clavata; assembly: GCA_902702795.2. Classification (NCBI taxonomy): domain Eukaryota; kingdom Metazoa; phylum Cnidaria; class Anthozoa; order Malacalcyonacea; family Plexauridae; genus Paramuricea; species Paramuricea clavata. The sequence goes on from CACRXK020000288.1 coordinate 20,568, forward strand.
CAGCCAGCAAAATGTAAACAAGGCAAGGACAGCCAAGGTTTTATACTCTATACTATAGTGAGCATATGGTAAAATCATACGACATACACAGTATTAATAGCAGCGTGGCTTACCTTATTCTGTTTAGATACCGGTATATGTTACACATTTTACACTTTGTCTTTTGAATTTTATATTTTAGCTGACAGGTTTACACTTTAATATAGCGACGCCGTTTGTTTTTACTGCCGTTTACTTTTAAATTTTTGAATAAATTGCCTGCAGAGAGTGATCAATTTTACTAGCGCTTCCGGGCAGGCTCTCTTTCAATTATAGAGCCGGCCACACTGGCTAGAGCATGCCCTGTAGAGCTGTGCGGGAAAAAAAATTTGGTTCTTCTGGTACTTTTTTCAGCACCGAAAAATTATATGCAAAAGAACCGGTAGTTTCGGTTTTAATTTCCCATTTAATGCCCGCTAAACGCCCACCTGATTGTAGGTTGAAATGTTTGGAAAATAACAAGATTGTGCTCTTTGTGTACAATATGCACTGTACTAAGTGCTCAAATAGTTGATATTTTAGTTGTGATAGTTATTGTTGTGAACTTGCTTTAATTTTCTTTTAAAAGTAAGAAATATTTCATCTTTATAAATAAATTCCAATTGTTCTTTTAAAATATTCAGAGATTTATACAATACATAAATGTTTTAACATACATAAATGTGTTTTACATTTGTACTTTTGTACTGTTCTTTTTTGAAAATAACTGAACCGAGGTTTTTTTGTTCCAAAAGAACCAAAACCGGAACCAAGATAAAATTTTTGGAACCGCACAACTCTAATGCCCTGGGGGTGTATATTTATGACTTTTAGAATGTCATTATTAATTATTATTTTGATATCTGGAACTTTTTTGGCATGTAGGCCTTACTACCCCCTGGTGAAAAAAATCCTGTGTACAGCCCTGTCCTATTGAGATGTGTATTCAACTGGCACATTTAGAATTTTTTTTCAAGAAAATTCGGACAAATGTTCCTGATCAGCCAGATTTTTATTTGATCTGTAAAAGTCCCAATCTGCGACCACTGTGATCAGGAACGTTATTTCAAGCTCTGGTATAATGTGTTAACAAGATACATTGCCAAAATAGTTTGGTTAACCTATTGATGTACATGGATAGGGTGGGACATACTGCCAAATGTTGTCTCCCACTTAGCCAGATAATAGGAACAGAGCCCAATTTTTCAGAATTCTGATGGTCAGAAAACAACATTCTAACATATCAGAGACCCAGACCCTGCCAATGTTTTTGCTCTACAGCCTGAAGGCCCCCATTAGAAATGAGCCGATTAATCTGTTTTTCTGATTAACCAGCCAATAATAGGCCGATTATTAAAAATAATTGGCTGTCTGCCGATTATTTCAAAATTTTATATTTCTAATAGTAAATAAGTAATGCCTTTTGTTTTTGTGACTTGAATGTTTTTAATTGCGTGCATATTAACTGTTTTTATTGAAACGCAAATGTGGATGACATATCAGTCTCACAAAGAAAAAAACTTGACAATGATAATAGACAAAAATAGAACTGGTAATCCATTTGTGATAAGTGAAGACACCTAGATGGGCATGTATAATATGCAGCAATAGCTGTTTTTGTTCTATCAAGTTGAGAGAAATAAGTTCTCTTATTTCTTTTAAGAAATTAATTTGTAAAGTTGAAGATGGAATAATAAAATAATCAAATAAAACATGTGTATTCCAAATTTTAATGTTTCAATGTTTGTAAGCTTTGTGATATATGATACACACCGCAAACGTACATGTCACTATTAACACCTTTTCACATCTTCCTACATTATAAACAATCTATGTAATCGAAGCACTGCCTCTGACAATAAGTTTTCACAATATCCTGCATTTTGGCCTTTCAATAGAGTATGGCTAAAAAGAGCAGTATGTGGGATTTCTTTAAAATTCTCGACACGGCACGATTTCCAGTTTATTGTTGACCGCTGTGTTATCGAATCGCGTCCGGTGAATATTTGTGGGCTTTAAATAAATAACACTCACATGCATTCAAAATGTTCGCATGAAGTTTGCCTTAAGGTTTAACCCATTGAGTCGCATTGCATCCTGATGCACCCTACTTTAGTATTTTACTCTGTCTAACGCCAGACGATTTTACTTGTCAAGGGGAGAACGCTGGTGCTTAACGAGTAATTAACAATCATCTTTAGAAACGTTGGTGTACATCAGCTATAGTGAGTTAATATTAATATATATCAAATTTAATTTGTAACTTGAGCCAGACATGGAGCAATTATATATGCAGAAATAATCGGCTTTGGCCGAGTAATTGGTCGATTATACGTCGTTAGTCAGCCATCGATTAATCAGATCGGCTAATCGGCAATTTTAGTGATCGACTCATCTCTACGAAATTGAAAATAACCCCCTCCCCCCCCCCTTCGGACATCCTTGAATGGTTCATCTAAAGGCTACCTCGCCGTTTGAAAACATCACTGAAAATTTGACTACGTTCACACTACGTGCGAGCGAACTAATGCGGGCAGAATTTACATGTGTTCACACTACCGCCATTACAGTTTGTTTACAAATCGAAGTAGCACTCGTGTAAACCCAAAATATTTCAAATAGACCCAAGAAATTTAACTGAAAAGCATTCGAGTTTACACGTTTGTGTTCACATGAAGCTATCAAGCGCTCCGCCGTTTTCACCTCGCTCCGTTTAGAAACCGTGCTCCGTTTAGAAACCGTGCTCAAATTGTTACGGCAAAAGTGACGTGAAAGTTTTCAAACGATTTCGCTCCAGCGTAGAGTGAATTAGTGATGGCTTATTGTGACTTTTCTATGCTGTTTTCAAATAGTTCCGGCGTGGCGGAACACTTGGCGGCTTCTTGTGACATGCGAACACAAACACGTGGTAGGTTTTGTCGGATAATTTGCGGAAATTCACTTCGAAATTCGTTCAAGTAAAATTTGAACTGAAATTCGATGTAACTTGCGACTGATTGACAAGCGTTGCTATATTTACTTATACATGTTAATGCATTTTTTAGTATTACTGCATTCCTCAACCTCGCCCTTAATATGAAAGCCATTTCTATTTTCTAGACACGCATCTTGCAAGGAAGCTTTATTGACTATATACTAAAACAAATTGTTTTGAGTTCAGTTCACATAGCAGTCTCTTAATTCGAGCAACAGTTTAATAACTATTGTTTTTAACACTTGAATAAATCAAACTTATATATACGAACGAAAACTACAAACTATATAAATAAAGCGTGTCAATTTTCGATAGATACATTTTCGATAAAGCGTGTCAATTTTCGACAGGATACGCTGTTACAGCGAGTTAGTTTTTGGTGGCCATGCATGCAAAAGTGGGCCGCTTATTTTGCTTACAAGTTACGTGGACGTATAATTTTTGCTGTTACATAAACGTTCCGGTGTTCAAGAGCTACATATAGATGATAAAAATTGCGTGCTCATTATAATCGCCGATCACATAGCTTTTTCACAGTCTCAAACCTTCAGACAAACATATCCACATCCTAAGACATTTTAGCTCCCTCCCCCTTCGGACAGCAAAAATTTCCTCCGTAGGGGGTATGGATCTTTTCTGGAACGACCCATTGGGGTTGGGGGCCCCAGGGTTCAACCGGTCCAAGCCCATAGTAGTTACGCCACTGCCCCTGAGTAGATTGATCTAGTAAGTTCATTGGCGAAGTAATTTTCAAGAAATATATTGTGTAAGTTGAGAAAATCAAAGTTAAAGTTTATGTAAATCAAGGGAAATCTCTATCACATATAAAGATACGACATGCTTATGATTTTTCTTTGTGTTTTCCTCATGAATTATCAATGAGTTTATGAAATTACTTTTATTTGTCTTTTACCGCATACAGGTAAGCATGTTTTTCAGACAATGGCCAAATATATTTCTTGCCGATCAAGACGAATGACCACATTGCTTCTTTGCCGATCAAAAAACAATTTCCTGTCGATCATTGATCGGCTGTTATTTCAGGCCCTGAACTACAATGCACCCAATTGTGCCCTACTTTTTATTTTACATGAAAAGGGACAAGAAGGACCACAAAAATGTGAGCAAAGCCACAATTGTATTTATGTCCTAACTCCCTGCCCTTTTTTAAACAAAGGTAAGCCGGACCAGAAAGTAAAGATTAACTTGAAGTGGCCTTATTCCAAACTACGGATCTTGTTTAAAATTTAAAACCAATAGACAATTCCTGTTATTACATTTCCGTAGCGCTTTGCATTGTGCTTATACTGGTATCACTGATAAAGATAGCAGCCCAGACTGCAAAGTTTGGAAATTGCACAAGAAAGATTTCGAAAATTTAATAGTAAATATATAGAAAGCATAAAAAATGCGCGCGGAAGATCTTCTTCCGCACGTGGTGGAGAAAATGCAGTCTGGATAGCAGCCTCGAATAAAAATATTGAATGTTTTCGCAAATATTTTGTTGTTGGCTATCATGCACCTGACCCTAGTTTTTAGTTCTTGCACGGGCCAGGACAAAAAATAAGCCATCTTGAATGATACCACTATAACCACAATGCAAAGCGCTACGAAAACGTATTAAATAAATATTTTAAAGGTGAATTGTCAATTCAAAATCTCAATATTATAAAACCCTGTATTAAAAAGCAATATAATTTGACACATCTTTCATACATCACAATATATCAACACAAAAACAATCCCAAATACCTTAAAGAAGAGAAACCAGAGGAATTCCAAGCAATTTCTAAACTAATCGATGCAGCCGATGCAACATTTATACCAAGATGGAGTGTGAAATACAACATAAAGTTTGAGCCAAGATAAGCTTGAAAAACATCGAATCTCGACCACAAATGCAATCCACAACTTTCTTTAAGGAGTTACAAACACATTGTCGTCCATTTGCCAAAAATTAGAGGTTATATTGGGATAAGATTCTACAAAAATAATGAAAGTTTTTAGGACGAAAACTTTCGCTGAAAGCACGAGGGCACAAGCTTCAATCTTTCCCGCGAAATTTCCTGGTGCTACCACTTTCAAACAAGAAATATCCTTCCTGCGATTTTCAAAACCATATCAAAACACATTCATGACTATTAAAATCACTGATGAGTGCTTCCAGCCTTCCACTTGCAAAGATTTTTCCCTGCAGCAAGGAAATTATATGTGCTCTAAAGACCTCCTAAAATGCTCATGTTTTGTGTTTTTGGATTCATGTTTGCTCAGCCTCTATATATCAACCCACCCTTTTCAGTACACCTCTAATTATTACAAAAATCCCAATCCCTTCTTTTTTGTGACAGTTTGTCGCCCCACAGAGAAAGCGAGGGGGTGGGGGTAATGGCTTCAGAGTACTGTAGACTTTGCACTGTAAAAATTCTATGTATTATTATTAGATTGTAGACTTGTACAAATATCCATCATGTCTATTTCAGTCCTGAGTCCTCTACTCCAAACTTTCTGAAAGTTGTCGAAAACCTTTTTTCGCATCAAAAGAATTACTTTCGAATGAAAAACATGTTTTAAAAAATTGTGATCAAAGGCAAACAGATGACCACATGACCAGTGTACCAACACTAGGCTTAGCAAAGGGGGAACACAGGAAATTTTTCAAAAATTGAAAAACCACATAAAACTAGTCCAAACTTTCAGAAAATTGTTGAAAACCTTTCCTCTAATCAAAATTATTACTTTTGATATCTGAAAACATATTTTAAGGTTTTTTTTTCCAAATGCAAAGTGGGGGGACCACAACCCTAGGCCAAGCAACCTCTCTTAGCAACACTTCAAAAATTAAGAACATTCAAAAATTTATGAACATATCAACTTCATTGTTTTTACTACATCTCGCTCACTGGTCACAATTGGGCCCTGTTCGTATTACCTGGCTAAGTTAGAGGCAACATTTGGCAGTATGTTCCATCCTATCCTGCCACTATGCTGGCTAAACACGAGGTTTCCATTGCCAGAATCCTGGCTATAGGAGCCAATAATTTACCATATATGCATCCCAACAAGGCAATATGAATTTGGCTTCAAGCATGTTTTCTGGATAGCCTAGATTATACAAACAGGTCCACAACTGGAACATTTTAGCACATGGAGCCCATCCCAGGTCTTATTGAAGTTGTGTATTAGAATTACATATGAAATATATAGCTCAGTGTTGAAGACTGCGATTTATGAATTACCAAAATACCTGTGCACAATTTAATACTTTACATATATTATATAATGCAATTCCATATTGCCCCCCAGTAACCTCACAAATAGGCTTCCCTTCCAAAAATAAGGCCTCCCTTCCAAAAGTACTGGAAGGGCTCCCTTCCAAAATTAAGGCTTCCCTTCCAAAAATAAGCTCTCCTGTAAGGGCTGCCAGAATGGGCCATGTTAGCCCAGCCAACATGGCTGGATTTTCTTTGCGGGGCTTAAGTTTGTCATTTGCCTCACACAAGTCAGGCTAACCTGAGGCCCACCAAGGGGTTATGACCAGACAGGCGACAAGGAATCTTATGCCTTTGGGACTCCCAATATTTTGCGAAGTTTCTGCTACTGTCTAAAAGTGCCTCAACCTATTCGAAAAATAGCGGGAAGAACAAGGTGGAATTTCGTTCTCAACCAATAAGCGCTTTTGTTTACATTTCTGCTCAAAGCAGAATTTGTAAAACACTTCATCACATGGAATTAAACAAACATTTGGAAATCATATGGGGTCACTTCAGAGCTTTGCTGCAAACGTTTTTTTCCAAGCCCTTTCCCCCCCCCCCCCCAATGAAATTGACATATATTGAAAAGATATAGGTATTTTGCCTTGCGCAAGCTTAAATACTAACCCTCAAATTTGTAGGTTCCGAACAGATTGAACACTTTATATTTGTCCTAAATGAAAGGCGCCTACTTGCATACTATCCGCTGACCACGATCAATAGTAAAATGTGAAATGAACAATTTTTCTATTTTTTTTTTCTGCGAAAACCATCAGCCAAACATTATTTATATCACATCTTTATCAGTTATGAGATGAAATGAGGTATTTATCTGTATTGAACAAATTCATTACGTCCGTCTGCTGGTAAGTAACATGCATGCACACCACAGATGCCATCACCATCGAAATTCTGTGGCGACTTCTTTCAAGTAATTCACTGGCAATTCCCTTGTTGATTATGATTAAAATATAAACTTTGCTGTGGCCATCACTGTGTGCAAGTCGCGAGTGTCAGGGGGCCTGTGTTCACCATTTTGTCCCAGGGCCTGCGGTTGCCTCTCATCAGCCTTGCTCCCTTCTGAAAGTAAGGCCTCCCTTCTGAAAGTAAGGCCTCCCTTCATGCTAGTTAGAAGCCAGTCATCCAAGTGATTTTAAACTTCTTATTTCAGCTAATTCTAACCATGATATTCCTATTAGAGAAAGCTTACTAATTGCTCAAACTAAACCATGGCTTAATAATGTTTGATCTTTTCCTTTAACACTCTTCTGTTCTAAGTGTTTCCTCTTGTTAATTTACTAACTACCATGAACATTGTATCCTTCTAATTTGTATCTTTGTAATTGTATATCATATACTGCGGATTCAGGTAGACCGTTTAATGCGAATAGTGGTCGCGTTAGTTTTAACAGTTGTACAATGATGTTTCTAGGCAGATTTTCGACGTTTCTAAGGCGTGGCTTCAACATTTATTTTTAAAATTTGAACGTTGTAATTACAAGGTAATTGCCAGATAGTATACTTCAAAATAAGGTTTCCGTTTATATATAAATTTTTTAAATAAGTTAGGGTTACGTTAGGGTTTAGTTTTGTGTTAGGATGATTTTTTCTATGTTATAAAAACGGAAACCTTATTTTGAAGTATACTATTTAGCAATTACCTTGTAATTACGTTCAAATTTTAAAAATAAATGCTGAAGCCACGCCTTAGAAAACTCGAAAATCTGCCTAGAAACGTCATCGTACAACTGTTAAAACTAACACGACAACTATTCGCATTAAACGGTCTACCTGAATCCGCAGTATTTTTTAAAATTTGTTGTAAAATAGATGAAATAGGTTAACTGTATTTAGTCTGATGATGTCACTTGCAATGTGATGAAACATTACTCAATAAATATTTTGAATTCCAAAACGTTTTTGAACACTTTTACAAATTATTTGCTGAATAATAATGTTTTTAACTAGAATTATATATCAATTTCATGGCAAAAAATAAAAAAAACAGCTTGCAGCAAAGTTCTGAAGTGACCCCATATGATTCCCAAATGTTTGTTTACAAATTCCATGTGATGACATGTTTTACGCATTCTGATTGGCTTAGAGCAAAATTGTAAACAAAAGCACTGATTGGTTGAGAATGAAATTCCAGCTTGTTAGCGGGAAGTGAAACACACTTAATAACTGACCTTTCAAGTACTTCCTCTGCAAATCCAACTGAACTATAACACATCTAAATAATCTCGGAGACAGATTTCCAAGGATACATTCAATTGCCTTGTACACATTGTTGGTACTGTTAAGCCAGATAGTTGAATTACTGTTCTCTAAAATAAATAGAACTAGGAGTTACTATCGCAAGGAAAGTGCTGCCGTTTGGCGACATGAACTGAATGCAAAAGAATAACTTCTAGACAATTCTCTAAAGGGAAGTTTACATTTGACCCAATGCCCTCATTTCCAGGTTTTATCATTGGTAGTATAGCAGGCCTGCACATGAACGTTATGTCCCTTATATTTATGATTTAAAGACCAATCACAAACTTATTATTAAACTGTGTGCACGGAACACGAGTAAATAACCAACATAAAAATGAGGCCATTAGTTGACTGGGTCAAAAGTGGATAAACAGCATACCCATTAGCCTACGGTATAGACCCCAGCAGAAAAATGTGTTTCTGCTGGGCCGGGGTCTACACCGTAGGCTACACACCCATTAGCTGGTAATGCACCCTATTTTAGTATTAACTTGTGTAACCCCAGACAAATTTACACTCTGTAACGCCCCAAGCATTTTACTTGTCAGTGTTAGAGTACTGTCAGTATTAAAATGGGGTTAACAAACGGTCTGCCAATGTCTCTTATTAGCCCCCATTGGCTGGCAATGCGACCTACTCTTGTATTTTACTGTGATACTGTCTATCAATGCCGGCCAACTTTACTCGTGAGCGAGAACTGAGCTGGCCCGCCTAACCGAGGTCCCGCTTCGTGGCTTCGCCTTAAAATATCGGTCGGTCACGGACATTGTCCGACCCATTCGTGAAATTGTTCGACGTAGAAATGAAACCACCGGACATTCTGTCCGACCTAAGTTTAACTGAGGTTTATTGTTTGTCCGACCCGACTCACCCGAGTGTATTGGTGTCCGACCGAACTGTAGCTTTGTCCAACGTAAATCAAAATGTACCCTAGCCCAGGACAAGAAACTTGTGTGTTAAATGGAAAATTAGAGTACTATTGTATAAAAGGTCAACTGGAAATGTTGTTTTAACGTAGTCGAGCACGGGGCGGCGAGCGAAATGGTGAAGTGGAAAACGGGCTTAAGTTGTCGAAGTCTTTTTGATACTGCTGTTCTGGAAAGCAAGTTAATTTTGGCTTGGAAATAAGTATGAAAGAAACAAATTATTTAATATTTTTACAACATTTACCGTTTATTAATTTGGGTCATTCAGACTTATTTCCGAGTCAAAAATGAACTGAAGGTCATCGGACATATGTCCGACCCAAACTCAACATCACCGGACATTTTGTCAGACGGCCCTGGAAAAGATATTTTAAGGCCTGTTCGTGTGACCCAAACCTCGGGTAAACGGGCTGGGTAGTTTTCCATATAAACGCAACAGGGAGGGCTAGCCCTCCTAGTAGGGCTGGAAATTTAGGAAATATGCATGCGCAAATAATTAGAATAATTCAGAATGCACAAACAACTCCCATATAAGGAACCAACTTCCTTCATATGGAGTTGTTTACACAACAAAAAATTAGAACACGAAGAGCCAGCTCGGGTGGCTTCCATATAAACAGCCCCTAAAACTGTATCGTTAGGAATTAGGAGATTTTGTTTCACTGAATGGAGTGGTAGTATTGTTGTCTTCATATAACATGCACCTTGCAAAGTCATAGTCCATAGAGTTGAGAACTCGGAGAGATATTGAACACAAATTTATATAGGATATAGTGTATTTATATAAATGACAATACTTGACTTTGAAGAAATTTAAAATTAAATTCTCAAACTCTTTCATATACATAGTAGCCAGAGACTTGTAGTAGGTAACCATATTAAAAGTGGATAGCCATAGACATGGTACTCTTCATAGGCATAGCACTGCAGTGCTGAGATTTGAACCCTGTTTCCCTCGAGAAACCGCGGATTGATGTTATAATACATCAATATAAAATTTTAAAACACTGAATATATAAACTAAACTTAGAGATATAATCACTTTTAATGCATTTGTTCGAACACTGACTGACACAAACAAAGGCAAACTGGACAGGTTGTTTGACTCAGCCGGTAGCATATAAAATGTTATTTAACATTTAATAGGAACTAAAGTCTAAACCGTAGACGTAGTCTCAAAACCGTACATTGATGAATACTTCCACGAATATTAATTTAGTTTAGTTTAATTCGCCAGTAAATTACAATGACATATACAGCAAGTTACAAGTTTACCAAACAGACGACTGGCAGGAGTTAGATACAGGACTAATGTCCCAGTTGCCATCCTACCCCTACCAGTAAAGTTGTGGCATAACATATAAACTGCACTTGTAATACCTTTAATTTAAAATTATGATCACTTCCTGACATATCGAATATATCTTTCAAGATTATGAAGACACCGTCATTAGCATTCGCGTTTCCCTGATGTGTCACCCCCCGTGGCCCCCCGGTTTGCCGACGGACATCCAAATTTTGAGCAAATCTCAATTCACGTCGACAATACATAACTCAGCCAAAGAGACTGGGCACAAGTCAATGTCAAAAATAGTGCTCGGCAGCAATTAACTCATTAAGCTGCAAAGGAACTCAAATGTGCCATACTTTTTTTACTCTGTCAGATCATTTTACTCATCAAGAGGAAAGTCTTGTGCATCAATAGGTTAACCAAACAATTTGGCTATGTATCTTGTTAACACATTAAACTGCAATGCACCCAAATTTTTTATTTTACTCTGTTTTATTTTACTGTTTATTTTTGTTATTCTGTCTCAAGAATGATTTCATGAAAATCAAAACATTAGCACAAACCCTGCAAGAACAAGCTCTCACAAACAGTACATTAAGGAATAGTGGATCTCGAAACAGAATAGTAAATTTCAAATTCTACTATTCCGGCTGTTTTTAAAACCAACTCAAAACCTCTCCAATATTCCCTGAGTACTTAATCGATAATCCGATCGGAAATCCAATCGGAAAACCAATCGATGGTAATCAATGTTAATTACTTAATTGATATCGATTGACATTGGTCAATCGATGACCAATCAATAGTCACAAAAAGTCATAGCCAATTTTATCGATTATTATTGATATTCATCGATTTTTATCTACAAAATGCTTTCTATCGATTTATATCCTAAATAATCGCTGTGTGTCAGCATGTTCTCGAGCTAAATAGTAAATCTGTTCTCATTTTTCGAATGTACACATGTATTTGATGTGTATTATAGCCAGATGAAAACTTAATTTAATCCATTGTTACTGAATTCCATTCACATTTGAGATTGTTACAACATTAAAGTATGTATTAATTAAATTACAGCGTTACCTGTTTGATTGCATGCATATTAACACAGGATTTTTTCATTAATTAATGAAAATTAATAATAAATTGATGATCAATCGATGAAAGTCACAGCAAAAGAAGCCATCAATCATTCATCGATTTCCAATATCAATCGATTGATAAATATCGATTGGTATTGATTGATATCGGTACTCATCGATTATCGATTTCATCGATTAAGTAGTCTGGGCAAACTATTATAAAACGCTATACTTTAAAGCAATATAATTTGACATATCTTTCATATATTTCGCAAAACCAATCCCAAATACCTTAAAGAAAAGAAACCAGAGGAATTCCAAGCAATTTCTAACCAAATTGATACAGCTGATGCAACATTTATACCAAGATGGAGCATGAAATACAACATAAAGTTTGAGCCAAGTCAAGCTTGAAAAACATCGAATCTCGACCACAAATGCAACCCACAGCTTTCTTTAAGGAGTTACAAATACACTGTTGTCCATTTGCCAAAGATTAGAGGTTATATTGGGATAAGATTCTACAAAAATAATGAAAGTTTTTAGGACGAAAATTTTCGTTGAAACCTTGAATCTTTCCCGCGAAATTCCCTGGTGCTACCACTTTCAAACAAGAAATATCCTTCTTGTGATTTTCAAAAACACATTCATGGAATCAAAATTCTGATGACTGCCAAATAAACCAAATAACTAATTTTGGCCACTTTTACCACAGGAAGAATCGTAAGCTAAACTAGGCATGTATTGCGTATTATGTCCGGCTGAAAATGGTCCAAAACTGTCGATGTTTTATGTCATTAAAACATTATAGTTAAATTTAATAACTAGCCACGCCTTTTTATGGCATGTAGTAAAACACGGACTACCGGAACACCGGAACACCACCGGAACACCGGAACACCACCATTTTGTTTGGGGTTAGGGTTTGGGGTTAGGGTTTGGGGTTAGGGTTAGGGTTGGGGGTTAGGGTTGGGGGTTAGGGTTGGGGTTAGGGTTGGGGGTTAGGGTTGGTGTTCCGGTGGTGTTCCGGTAGTCAGTGTTTTACTACATGCCCCTTTTTATAGCTATTGTGTCACATAGGGGCACAGAGAATAAATACAAACACGTGCCAAGTGGTTTATGGTTTGGGGGGGAGGGGGGGATGAAATAAAAATTTGGGGTCCCCTCCCAATTGGAATTTGCCCCCTGATAATATTCAAAATGGTTAACAAATATAAAACATTTTCTGTGTCGATATACATTTATATCAAGAAGAGTGTAAATTGGGAAAACGAGAAATTGTGCGGATAAAGAAAGAAATTTTCCGATGTTTCTGTGTTGACATTGAGTTATATCAACACAGCTCTTAGCCAATCAGCATTCAGAAATTTCAAATGCTATATAATAAAATTTATTATAATATAGCATTTGTACATTCTGAACACTGATTGGCTAAGAGCCATGTTGATACAAGTCAATGTCAGGGATGGATTTACTGGGGGAAGGGGTGCCTAGCCCTGGCCAGAGGGGGTTGCAGGGGGATGCTATTTTTCATGATAACACAAAAAAGACAAAACGAGATACAGTAATTTGAGTAATAACATAATGATAAGTGAACTGTGAACAACAATTACAATTCAAATACAGTAGTTGTTGGGCGGGTGGCACACATGACTGACACAACTCAGCAGTCAGCACCAGGCCCCCCCCCCCCCTTATCAGATCATGCTGGATTCATCCCTGATGTCAACATGGAAACCTCAGAAAATTTCTTTCTTTATGTTTCTTTAGTTTGTGCTATATTAGAAAATATAAAACATTTTTTCCATATATTGATATACCATTATATCAACACTCGTGGAAATGGGGAAAAGTGGAAATTGGGAAAACTCGAAATTGTGTGTGAAAACCTTCACACAATTTCTCATTTTCCCAATTTGCACTTGTGCTGATATTTACTTGCCGAAGTCGAAGGCAAGGTGATCATCAGGGAGACGCCGGGACAAAGTCAAGGTGAATATTCCCCAATAATCACTGAGCCTGAGGCAAATAATTGTTTTAGTATTTTTACACAAGCTTTTGTGGATGTATTTTAATTTTGCTTGTATTTCTTTGTCAGTGAACTTACACAAAACGGGTAGCCACCATTACATTTTGCTACATTTACCTGTAGGTGAATATAACAGCTTAGAAATTACATCAAATTTGACCACTTATGTTCACAAAAATACTAAAACTGTATATCAACACAGAAAATGTTTTATATTTGTTAAGTATTAACCTAGAATCTACAATAAAAAGGCAATGTTAATGTTGCCCTTGAAATTATACTTTATAAATATCCTGTTAACCCCTTGAGTAGCAATGCGTCCTACTTTTTTATTCTAATCTGTCTAAAGCCAGACCATTTTACTTGTCAGGGAGAGAGCGGTGCCACTCAATTGGTTAATCAGACTATCTGCATGCATCCTGTTAACACTTCAAGTGGCAATGTACCAAGATGCACCCTACTTTATTATTTTATTCTGTCTAACACCAGACCATTTTACTCATCAGGGAGAGAGTGGTGCCACTCAATGGGTTAATCAGAGTATCTGCCATACATCCTGTTAACACTTCAAGTGGCAATGTACCAAGATGCACCCTAGTTTATTATTTTATTCTGTCTAACACCAGACCATTTAGGGAGAGAGTGGTGCCACTCAATGCAAGATTAACAGGCCTATCTGTCCATGTTGTCTAGTTAATCAGACTATCTGCCATGCATCCTGTTAACACTTCAAGTGGCAATGTACCATGATGCACCCTACTTTATTATTTTATTCTGTCTAACACCAGACCATTTTACTCATCAGGGAGAGAGTGCTGCCACTCAATGACTTAAATATACAATGCTTTCATACCTTTTCATAGACTTTGCCAGTAGCTTCTATTCAAATAGCACACTATCCTAGAACAGAGAAGCATTTTTTTAAACAATGAGACATTTCTATACAATCATATAAGCATTGGTGATTGTGTACTGATGATGTGGACAGATCACAGACAATCTGCAACATGTACAGTACTATGAATATCAACACTGACTTAAATTAACCTGAGAATTAAACTGAAACTATAGATCAGTATTCCTGGGTAAATTTAATTTCATAGAAATAACTTTAATACAGTATATTACAGTGTAGTAGAAAATGACTTTATTGCAGTATACATATCTAAACAGATCAATTTTTACCGAATAAATGCAACAATTTGCTAATTCTTTCACTAGTGTAGGTGGTTTTGGTCATGATGTCATTACCGGTTCTGTTACCAGTTCATTGCATTGTTGTGCTTGATGGCTTGACGTCCAATTATGAGTGACCAGGGTCTTTAAGCCTAGTTTCCACTTGGTCGTTAGTTGTCGCTGGCACGACAAGCGGTAGATGTGAAATAGTCTAATATCAATAGTCTTTTTGTGTGTTATATGCAAATCAGTCTTAATGATTGCAGAGTTTTATAAAGTTTTGTTGACACTCTATTACATCAGGCACTTGTTGTGCCAGCGACAACTAACGACCAAATGGAAACTAGGCTTTACTCAGGAGGGGGCATTTGATTTTCAGGTTAATCCCTTTGCCCCACCCCCTTGTCAATATTTGTAACCTACCTTCCCCAAAACACCAGGGGGGGGGGGGGGGGGGAGGGGCATAGACTTTGACATACCATACATACCCGACCTAAGTCAGACCACAGAGGAGAGACATACAGAGTTGTAACTGATGTTTTCATCCGCTTTTTTCAGGCAACCAGGCAAAAAATGATCAACTGCACATGCTCTGCATGTTTTAAAGCAAGCCACCATCCAATCATATGCATGCATCTAAGTAACTTGCCGAGCACGCACACAAAAAAGTTTGTACACTAGTTACAACTCTGTATATGTATCTACTCTGTGGTCAGACTGACTGATCTTGTCAATGACTCAAATCCCCCAAACCATGGAGACAAAAGATTTAAAAAATTCAATAACAGAATTTATTTTTATTTTTTATAAATATTTATTACCTTTTCATAGACTTTGCTACCAGCTTAGATTCAAATAGCGCACTAGTTATCCTAGAACAAACAGGAAAGCAATTTGTTAAACAATGAGGCATTTCAATACAATCATATAAGTGAGTATAGGTGATTGTCTACCAGTGTTGTGGCCGGATAGCTGACAATCGGCAACGCTCTGTTGTGTTTACAAAAGTTATATTATGCATAGATTGCTAATTTGTCCTCCAGATGCATCGTCACCGGCGCTGTGACGTCATGTGCAATGGGTCAATAAAATAATGTAAGAAATGTTACATTTTTAACCAATCTGGGATATGGCACTCTGATTTTCAAAATTTTCTGGGGCAGCATGGATCCCTCTGATAGTGCGCTTAATGACATCTGTATTTACCTCAAGATCAGACTCAACGCAACAAGACAAATGGATGAACTAGATATCCTAGAGCTGCTCCCGATTAATCGATCAATCGATTAATCGATTATTTTTCCACAATCGATTATGCTTAACAATAATCGGATCATATATAACACCATACAGCGTGATGCGGGAATGAGTTAATTTCTTCCCGGATTAAAAAAATTTCGTCAAGAATCAGTGGCCTTCAAACATTAAATGACAAATTGATTCAAAACATTGTGGGTCAAATATCAATTTCACTCACAGCATGCAGTGTTGTGAAAATATCTTTCAAGTTTTTTTATTAGAAGAATTTATTACCATTTGCATCCAACATTGCAGCGTGCGGAAATAAACCAATTATCCATACGAGTCTGAATCTCGCAAATTTACTTAGGAGTGTCAAAGGTAAACAACTAAAGTAAACATCCTTAATATCGTTCCTGTCTTTTCATGCATTTCTCTTGTGTTTAGTGTAAGAGCACAATCAACAATTGGGATTAATGTTCTCTTTAAACCAAGATTTAAAACGTTTATACTGACTGGTGAAACCCCCAAAAATTTAGTTTAATTACAATTTAGAAACCTGTCAAACCACCATGGGCTTTTCATATTTAAATTAATTATCAATACGATTAATCGATATTAATCGATTGTTGACAACGATTAATCGATTACGAAAATTAACCGATGGGAGCAGCTCTAAGATATCCCATTTTATCGGACAGCTGCTGGTCAGCGCTCTTTTTTATATAGAGCAACCAAATTATATGGAATGATTTAGACAATAACATTAAAGATAGTTTAAGTATTGGAGTTTTAAAAAACTAGAAAGAGAGATACTGCATAATTAAAGAGTGCTGAAACAACTCATAATTTTATATTTTAGAATATTATCTATAATTGATTTATTATATAATTGTTTTTGTTTGTGGAAACACCACGTAAATTTATTACTGCAAAGCTTTCGATCCGTAAGCCCGGATCTTCATCAGTGCTAATAATATGTGACTTGTTTAATTCACACGCTCTTTTTATATACAAGAGTGTCGTGATCTGTTGGCTCATTATTAAATCATTTGTTGATTTATTATACCCATAAACAAATGTATATTTTGATATATTAGTATATATAGGTCTTCTAATAAATTCATGTAAATACGTATTTAATCTTCACTTTATGACTGTAATTATTTCTGAAAAGCCATTTTGGAGAAATAAATTAATAATAATAATAAAAAAAATAATAAAAAAACTCTTGATGCATGTTACCTACTAGATATATGTGCATATAGCAACCCCTAGCCTGTATGTTTTCAGGGGTTGAAATTTAATTTTTTTTGTACTATACAGCCAGAATAGTAGATTTTTATATTTACTATTCCGTCTGAAGATCCACTATTTCTTAATGTACTGTTTCTGAGAGCCTGTTGCAGGGTCCGCACTAATGTTCTGATTTTCATGAAATCATCCTTGAGACTCCTAAAGTGAACTGAATAATTGAATTATTGAATAAATAGAGAATAATACATGGGTGCGCGGAAATACCAGATTTATTTCGAGTGTTGAACATGACTTGAAATCAACAATAATATTGGTACATAAATAAAGTGACTTGAAATCAACAATAATATTGGTGCAAAGTACTGTTTAATAAATGAGCAGGAGTGTTTTATTAGGTTTAAACGACCTGCAAGTTTATTAAACGGCTTCAAACACGACTACAAATTCAATAGATATACTGCCTTATTAGTATTCTTTATATAAAGAATACTAATGAGGACACAACTACAATAGATACTGCCTTATTAGTATTCTTTATATAAAGAATACTAATTAGGAGTGTTTTATCATGTTTAAACCCACTGCATGTGACATATTATGGTTGACATGATTTCATAAGAATTATTAATGAGTGTTTGAAGAAATTAGAAAATGCAAGTACTGCAAGCGAACAAGAACTTAGCTACGAAGTGGAACAGTGGCTCAAAGTCCGGTATAAAGTGATATATTATACAAGAGGAAAACCCTTGCTTGTCGATATTTGGTACCACAATTTTTTCTACTATACAAACGAATACTGTGATCATCAAGTTTACTATTCCATCAGGCATTTTAGTATATTCAGAATAGCGGGAATTTCGACCCCTGGTTTTACAAACATTGATTAACATGAAGTACTTCTAATTGACCAACACAGCTATTAAACCATAGATTATAGATCATACCACATGTCTCACTGTGATCTATCCCTATGATTTTCGCACGTGCGACACTTACTGCCAAAATGTGTGAATTACACTTACTGCCAAAATGTGTGAATTACACTTACTGCCAAAATGTGTGAATTACACTTACTGCCAAAATGGCGGCCAACGCGTGTTCATAAAAAATCGCGGACACAATTTTGGCCGAGTGATTCATCTGGTATTATCTATCATCTGTGACTAAACACAGGCTTGTGTTGTGGTGACATGTGTTTCCATGACAACATGACACTGAAAGTTTTATAATATTTTTGTACAAAACAGCTGAACAGCAACATAGTTGAACAAGTGAAAGTTTTATACATCGAATTTTGGTTGCATCCAAATTCAGTCGGACGGCCACCTGGCTAACACCCTGCCGCAAGGCCTGAGGAACCATGTCCATATTCAAGTTGCCACGCATAACATGGAATCGATTTTATGGGTGGGTTTTTACATCAACTCCTGGACGTTATCTCGTGGCAATTCGACTATTTACATCCAAACAGACCGAAGTTTAAATATTTAATCTTTTCAACTAATAGAAGTCATGCAAAACAAAGGTCGAAGTATTGAAGCAACGTTTTGTATCGCAACATTATGCGTGGCAACAAATATGGACAAGATGCTTGTGATGTTACTCGGAGTATATGTCCACACCGGGCAAGCTTGAAAAATATGCCTGACCACGGTGGGAAGCTTGCCCGGTGTGGATATATACTCAGAGTAACATCACAAGCATCTGAGTACATTGCACCAACACAGAAAATATCGTTATTACTAAATATGGACAAATCACAAATTACTGTATAAACGAATATGAAAACTTATAATTTTAATAGAAACAATGTCAAGAATTTACTGTATTTTGTCTCCATTAAAGTATTAATACATAACATACCCCATTTAACAGCCTTGTCAACATCACACAGAGAGCTTGTTTATTTTCAAAACAGCTTCAAACACTCGAATAACAGCTGTATATATAAAAGTCCTCAGATTTCAAATTGGTCACCATCTTGGATTTGATCCATATGATTTGATCGCGAAGTGAACTGGACCCGAGTTAGCCTGATAACACACTTACGTTTCGCCACGCCCTAAAATTCGCGGGTCGAGGAAAAGGTTCGCTGTTTTCAGGCTAGGCCCGAGAGCAAAAAAAGCTAACCTGTTGCCCCCCGTACTGTTTGGGCAACGGGGGCAGTTGCAACCTCCAGCGAGGCGCGTAGTGGAAAAGCCTGGGTACGAAGTTGGGGGCAGTTGCCCCCACAATCTCGCTCCCCGAGCCTGCGATCCTCGGGAAGGAACGGGAGGCTCTGGGATAATCCGTTGCCGGAATCCTGGCTAAGATTGAACTACCAGATGATCTTGATACGCGGAAAAGTACTGGCACTAGTTGTCAAATAGAAATCCATTTTGTGATTAAAACAACTGAATATCTCCTGTAATATACTTTAATTCGATTCCATATTTTTGTCAGAGCTATAGTTCTCATAACCAAACATAATTACAAAATTTCAACTAGTTTCATGAAGAATAACGCAAGATATAAGTGACTGAATACATCAAAATGGATTTCTATTCGGACAACCCTTTCTGAGCGCTGATTGGCTAAAATACGAACACGAGATCACCTGGTACGCATTCCATTTCAACGGCCAATCAGATTCCTGCCCGAAACGGATTATCCCAGAGCCTCGAGTTCCTTCCCGAGGATCGCAGGCTCGGGGAATGAGATTGTTGCCCCCCCCCCCACTGCCCCCGAGGGCATTCAAATTTTAACAATGTTATTTCAATGGTTTGCGGGGGGGAGGGGTCTAAACTCGCTTGGAAATCATTATCATAAAGGAATGAATTGCAAGAGCAAAAAGTTTTTAAACACAATGTCCGTTCATTCTTGGCTTGATGTTCGAAAGATGCACATGCAATGGAGATCGATATCGGACGGGAAAAATTCACCGCGAAAGGTCTAATTATAAAGCTAATCACCGCCAAATGCAAATTAAGATGTATAAGTCGTGACGAAATTAAAAAACATACAGAGAAATGGCAAGGTTCATGAAGTAGTCTGTAATCCAACAGCAAGAGAAATTGTTTTCATAAATATCTATAGTTTTCACTATGACAGCTATAATTCATACCCGATGCGAAGGAATGGTTTAAAATATTTTCGGCAAAATGGACATTTGCATTATAGACTAAATTTTGTTCTAGACAAAAAATTTCATCACAGCTGAAAGAGCATCACAAAATTAGTAATATTCCAAAGTTTCGGTTGCGAAATGTTGTAAAATGCGAATATAGCCCATGCGAAGTTTGCCGTTTCAGTCATTTTGTATTACGCACGGGAAATTGACAGCCCAATCGGGTGTTGGGGCATCAATTTCCCGTTTGTAATACAAAAGGACTGAAAATTGCAAATTTTGCAAGGCTATATTATCCGCATTTTACAACATTTCGCAACGAAACTTAAAGTTTAGTCTATAATGCAAATGGTCCATTGCCGATGATTCGTTGTTCTCACATGAAGTGTTGTTTTGAAACGAACAATGTATCCAATCCATATATGCGTTCTCGAGCAAGGCGGAGAAGTCGAATACGAGCGCGAAAGGCTGCTGGGAATGGATATGAAAATTCAATAATTTCCAGCAGCCTTTCGCGGTTGCATTCGACTTCGGCTCGTTTGAAATAGCTGTATGTTTTGAAATTAAGAAACACAATTATTTTATAAAAAAATCACTCGTATTTTGAAAAATAAGGTTCATTTTTATTCCTTTTACAAATATCTCTACTACGTTTCTCCAACTTTTTCACTATTATATTTTTTCGATGTAATTTTCTTCTATTCAGTTTTACTTCTTTCAGTTGTTTTTCTTTTCACAACTTTTTCATTATGTAAGACTATTTTTCATTATTTTTCGATGTAATTTTCTATTATTTTTTCTTCACTATTTTTACATTTACTTTTCATTATTTTTTCAATGTAATTTTCTATTATTTTTTCTTCACTATTTTTACATTTATTTTTCTTCATATTTTTACATTTATTTTTCACTATTTTTACATTTATTTTTCATTATTTTTTCTTCACTATTTTTACATTTATTTTTCACTATTTTTACATTTATTTTTCATTATTTTTTCTTCACTATTTTTACATTTATTTTTCATTATTTTTTCAATGTAATTTTCTATTATTTTTTCTTCACTATTTTTACATTTATTTTTCACTATTTTTACATTTATTTTTCATTATTTTTTCAATCTAATTTTCTACTATTTTTTTACTTCTTTCAGTTGTGTTTTTTCCCTACAATTTTTTAATTAGGTTTCTAGCATTTTTTTCCTACCATTTATATTTTACTTATTCCAGTTATTTTTCTCACTATTTTTACATCCACTTTTCATTATCCTTTATACTATTTTTTTCATTACAGAAAGTAACTATGAACTGGACGCTATTGAAACTATTTTGGGGTTGGTTGTTCAAATGCTCGTTAGCTTAACCCTAGGCCAAAGTTGACCTAAACTTCAAAGAAAACCTCCCGCCATCCTGTTTATCAACTTGGAAATATTTTTAATGAAATGGAAATTATCTTTTCTGAAGGTTTCATGCAGAAATGCAAACTATTAAAACAGCTGGTCAATTTGACACAAGGTTAGCACTGATCGTAACCCTATAGTTTAACCTAAAATTCCAATGAACTCCCTAACAGCGTTTTTATAGATATGGAAATATTTCTTCAAAAATACTGTCTGTTATCAAGAGTTACTCTGAAGTTTTGAAATAAACTGACATTCAGAAATACAAAAATAAAAGACAAGATTAAAATTTAACCAAGGGTTAGCCACTAATCCAGTTTTGACAACCAACACCGGGATTCCGAAACGATGACACTAGGTTAGCCTTTTCATTTTTGGCCGTTTCAAATATTTTAACACAATACAAAATAAGGTAAATGATGTAAATTAAACAATTATTATAGAAATCACATTCTATCATAACTAACTCATTTTTCGTGGGACACAGGAACTGTACATAGCCGTCCCACATCAACTTCCAGTAAAATGTGAACCAGTCTGAAGTTAATGGAAATGCAGAAGAATACACAGGAGTTGGAGGTCAAACATAAACAAGAGTCGAAACATTTTAAGTTTTAACTGTCATTCCATCCTTTCACCAAAGCTTTAAAAAACCCTTGTGTCGGACAAACAACTTGAAAACTACATTTTCCGAAATGTGGAATTATGAACTCCAGTTCTATATGCAAATATATTACGCAGGTAAGTGGGTGCAATAAGTCTATATTCTTGATTTCCGAAATAATTTCCCCTGTAGTCTCCCTTCCCTCTTATCAACGCCTACGGCAACCAGACAATTCCTCATGTCAGAAACATTGGGGAGGCCGAGGGGCATTTCACTCCAAAAAAGCGTACGGGATTTGCGGATTTTTAAAAATCCACGGATTTTTTAGCGGATTTTTCCCGGATTTTTTAGCGGATTTTTGAAGAGAAAATCTGTTGGATTTTCCCGATTTGTTTGGATTTTCCGGATTTGTTCGGATTTTGTCCGGATTGTTTGACGAAGCGCACGGGATTTTCGGATTTTTAAAAATCCGCGGATTTAGCGGATTTTTAGCGGATTTTTGAAGAGAAAATCTGTTGGATTTTCCGGATTTGTTCGGATTTTTTTCGGATTTTTTGACGAAGTGTACGGGATTTTTGGAGTGAAATGCCCCTCGGGGGAGGCATGATTTTACTACAATTAGTCCCCCCGACCTTTTCAGGCTTGGTGCCCGATGATCTCAACAGATCTCAACGCTCATGTTGTGACTGAAACTTGTGAAGTGGAATGTCAGGACTGTGCTAAACTGGAAAAGTAAAAAGTGTACTTTCAAGTAAAATAAGAAGTGCAGGAGAGATGGGTGTATATCTGATCAATGTTTTATATATTTAAATGTAACAATTGCAGTAATCGGAAGTGCAATGAAAACCTTTACCAAGAAAAGGAAACTCACAGAAACGTCAATTAGTCCACCTGACCTTCCCCACACTAATTATTACTACAATGTTAAGTAGTTTTATTTCTAGTGCTTCAAGTAATTCATTGTGTTATATATATTTAGGGCACATTTTTAACAATGGAGTAGAGACAATATGGACACGAGTGTCGGCAGTGCGCCGGCGTATTCACCCTTAATCTCAAAAGACACCAGAGGACAGTTCACGGAGGGACTCGTTATGTCTGTTCCATCAGCTAGTGCACGACTGGCCTTTACAAGGACAGAGATGCTTCACCTTAAAAATCAATTTAAAAAGGCACGTAAGACACCGACGGAAACACGCAGTATGTTCTGTGGCATCTGTACATTGATTTTCACAAGGAGTGATTTGCTCTGAATAGACACAACGGGGCACCTTTTACCATGGTGATCCGAGAGCAACCATAGACATGACGCTTGTCCAATACTTTTCATGGAACTATTTCTATTTTATCGTTCTATCATTTTATATATATCATTAATATTACTTAGAGTAACCATTAATTAAATGTCTACTGTGAATTATGTTTATATGTATCTTATTTTTTACTGTGGTAAATACTTTTTTATGAAGATAAAGAAGTTAATTAATTTTACTTTTTATGATAACTGATTGTAAATATGTTTGAAAACACCTCTAGGGGCTGTCCTTCTCCAGGAAGGATGCACTCCTCGTACACGTCAAACGAAACATCCACAGGGAAGTTAAATCATAAATTATTTTACTGTAGATGTAAATTGTACTGTTTACATTTTTAATACCATTACATTTGCTCTTTATCACAACAACATTTTAAGAAAATCTGTTTTTCTGGACTGTAACAACCATGCAGGTGTCTTGGCTACCACAAAAGTAGCGAGATAAACAGTTATAATAATTTGTGCACCAGAACACACAGAATAATACCAGGTGAAACAGGTTTGACAATGCGAAACATGTTTGAATAAAAAATGTATAGATAAATTATAGGACTCAGTTTATGATTTTTTAAGTTTATAAAATAGTCAATATTTAATTCAATATGATTTCATATATTATTGGGCTCATTATCTATTTCGTAAATAATTGTGTTTGTAGGAAAAACGTTACCCCTTACGATAAAAAACGGCCACCTTGCCAGGGCGTGGTGTTACAGGAAAAACCCAAATCATCTAGCTACGTTTAGTCATCCAGGTGAGTAGAATCTTGTATTGTTTAACATAAGCTTTCGACGTAAGTACGTGTTATGTTGTTTTGTTAAAAGCAGCCCGTCCACAGAGACGACGATCAATAGCCCGTCTAAAACGACAAAGAATTGCCAGTCAACAAGGACAAGAACGAATATACTATCACCATCACCGCCAGCACCACATAAACAACCTGTACAATGCGCTGAGATTTCGTCAACCACCTATACTTATTATCCCCACCATATATCGACTTCAACAGGAAGAAACGGGAGTCATTTGACTCGACTGGATACAAGCTCGTCAGATGACGAGTATTAATTAAAAAAAACACTCGAAGGCAAACATTTGTAAGTTTATTAATAAATATTAATTTCTTCGGAGTTTCCATTTTATTTTATTTCATTACGCAACATTACCTTAATGCATTAACATTTTACAATATGGTCGGGAGAAAAAGGGGAATGTCTGAAGATAGGTGGGGTTTTGGAATAAGTGTGTTTTTGTACATAGGTACTAAAGTAAGGAACGGTCTACAACCACTTCAAACGACCCTTAACAGCGACCATTTGTACGCATATATCGAATATTTTTCGATATTTTATAGTCTATATAGTGGTAATTTGTGAATTTATGTTGCTCCACTTGTGATCGAGATCAGTGATGACGAGTGAGGTATGTTCACGAACAAGAGCAATTTAAGAAGACACGTGAATATAGTCCACAAATGGACGTGTTATGTCTGTACCGAGAGTGTGCTCTTCTCGTGCAAAAAGAAATGTACATGGTGAAGGTAAATCATAAATTATACGATAGAGAAAATCTGAAGCGCATATCCTTCTCTGCAACACGCGTAATTGACACCAATGTCGGCAGTGCGTCGGCGTATTCACCCTGAGGAATAATCTCAAAAGACACCAGAGGACAGTCCACGGAGGGACTCGTTATGTCTGTTCCATCAGTGCATGACTGGCCTTTACAAGCACAGAGATGCTTTACCGTAAAAATCAATTTAAAAAGGCACGTAAGACACCGGCGGCAACACGCAGTATGTTCTGTGGCGTCCGTGCACTGATTTTCACAAGTAGCAATTTGCTCTAAATGGACACAGCGGGGCACCTTTTACTATGGTGATCCGTGAAGCAACAAGAGACATGACACTTGTCCAATACTTTTCAGTAGGCCACCTCTTTACGATTGAACTATTTCTACTTTATCGTTCTATTCATTTTATATCAATATTACTTAGATTAACCATTAATTAAATGTCTACGGTGAATTAGGTTAATTTTATTTATTACTGTGGTAAATACTTTTTATAAAGATAAAGGAGTTAATTTTTTATGATAACTGATTGTAAATATGTTTGAAAACACCTCTAGGGGCTGTCCTTCACCAGGAAGGATGCACTCCTCGTACACAAACGAAACATCCACGAGGAAGGTAAATCATAAATTATTTGATTGTAGATGTAAATTGTACTGTTTACATTTTTAATGCCATTACATTTGCTCTTTATCACAACAACATTTCAAGAAAATCTGTTTTTCTGGACTGTAACAACCATGCAGCTGTCTTGGCTACCACAAAAGTAGTGAGACAGCGGGGCACCTTTTACCATGGTGATCCGCGAGCAACCAGAGACATGACGCTTGTCCAATACTTTCATGGAACTATTTCTACTTTATCGTTCTATTCATTTTATATCATTAATATTACTTAGAGTTATAGTTGATGAAATATCTGTCTAAACTATCACAATGTATATGTGGCATTTGTATGAACAAGAAAGAAAGCCTTTTGCCGATTTTCACAGCAAACCATGCCAAGACGGCATATATTAGCTTAGAAAACGTACAATTAATTAAAAAATGGTTCCAAACTGTACGGGAATTGTAGAATAAAATATGAGAGTCTACTTGGCTTATCGCTTAAATTATATACGTTATATATACATGTGATTATATAGGGTGTCTTGAAGGTGTAATATATTTTCCTTTTCAGCCTCTCCATGTATAAGCCCCCCAATGCCACCATATATGTAAGACCTCCCCCCCTTATTTTTTTGGGTATCTGCAAATATACAGGCAGGTGCTCGTTTCCTTCCAAATTGGACCCTGAAAAGTTGAAGCTAGAATAGCTAATTCCGGTTAGTTGTTAGCCATATAATGGAACAAATCTGAGGCGCACCCTTCATTTCAACAAAATGTACCGGTGCGGTATTTGCAAAAAATATTTCAGCCGGCAAGGGAATCTAAATCGTCACATGCATGGCTGTCCACGGAGGGGAAAAATATGATTGTTCCCTCTCTGGACAGTCTTTCGGGAGGAAGGACTCGCTTCTTGTCCACATGCGAAATATACATGACCAAGCAATTTTACAACACACGAAGGAGAAGCACAAGTTCCTGGAGACAATCGACATGCAGGTGAACTACACTGATCCGATTCAGAGAAGGCCAAACGTTTTTCTGGGACTGTGAAGTTTTTTATTTCCTTTTTTACCATATGTTTTTCAATTTTATTTTTTACTTTAGTTTCATTCATTTTATACGATTAACACAGGTCATTTTCTAATTAAATGTCTACTGTGAATTATGTCCATTTTATCTGATTCACACGATATCACACCCTTGACAAACATGTCCAACAACAGGTTATATTGCCGCCAGTGTGCATACAGCGGAAAGCCAATTAGAAAACATGTTCATATTATAAAGGTAAAGTTGCATGCGAGTTGTGTTCTGATAAGTTTAGTTTTTGCAGAAGAGTATGTTGTGCTTGCATGTCGAGTTTGGCAAGATCGACACCAATACAATGTTTAACATATCCACAGGAATATTCATGGAACAACGAAATTTTCATGTTCCAATTATGCAGGCAGACCGTCAGCCAAAAGGACAAACTTTTGGTCCATAAAAGTAACATTCACGGGCAAGGTAAATCGTAAGTTATTTGATTGCAGATAGCAGACTTCCATATATTTTATTCTACAATTCCTGTATACAGTTTGACAAAGTTTGTCTGTTAGGCACCACCCACCGGCACCTACTTCACGTGCCTCGACAAGTTGCCATTTGTTGAAAACGTGCTGGCACATTGCAGGCACTTAACACAACCGACCGGATATAAACTATTCCACCATCTGATTTGGCTCTATGCCAGGATGAGAGCTTCCACTTAGTTCACCCTATGTTGTGGGACACTTGAGGCTGGTGGTGGTGGCGGTAGTGGTTTGGGAGGGTGGTTGGGTGAACGTGTTATGTTTGTCCCGTATTTGGACAATCCTTATCAAAGAAGGATGGGGTCCTGAAACACAAGAGAAACATCCATGGAGAAGCTAAATGCAACCCTAATTAATTGTACAATGTTTTCTAAGATGTCTCAAAACGAAAAGGAAATAACAGCTGGAAAGAGGAAAAGAAGAAAAAGTTAGCCATGAGAGGATCCCTTTTTTTTCCAATCATGCCTATGTACGACAGCAACCTGAGAAGCAACAGCAACCTGAGAAGGCACTAGAGGACTGTTCACGGACGGACACAGTTCCAATGTTCTTGTCTTTAAGAAGGACGGCTTGATGGTACACACAAAACATTCATGGTTAAGGTAAATGATAAATCCACCCCATTATCCCCGCACTTTTACAACACATGAAGAAGAAGAATGCAATAAGGACAAGAGCACACTTTAATATATTCATGTAAGCAATGTTTTTTTCCCGTTAAAATCCAAGATTTGAATGGTTGTGTTGTTAATTAACCTGTACCGATGCACGAGAACCAACGATCGTGAGCTATATATGAAGAGCAACTCTGAGGCACACCCAAACACACCGAAAAAAATGGATTCGTTTAAGCGATATTTAAAAGCCAGCCGACTTTCATACATTTTATTCTATAATTCCCGTACATTTTGACACTTTAATATGTTCATGTAAGCAATGTTTTTTTCCCGTTAAAATCCAACATTTAAATGGTTATGTTAGTTAACCTGTACCGATGCACGAGAACGAACGACTGTGATTGGTTGTGAGCTATATAAAGGGCAACTCTGAGGCACACCAAACACACAAAAAAAAAATGAATTCGCATATGCAAAGATACTTGAAAGGTAAATGATAAATTATTTGATTGCAGATAGCAGACTTAATACATTTTATTCTACAATTCCCGTATACAGTTTGACAAAGTTTGTCTTAGTTTGTGTGTCCCAATGATGTTGTTTTTATTTCCGAACATCATACCAAGTCTTGAGTTTGAATTTACCCTATTGCCATCTTTCTTATATTCTAAGTTGTATTCCTTACTGTTTTCATCTAAAGCTGTATCTGAGAAAATTGATGTATATGCGTACTATAGGACTTACGTGATATGTATTTGTTTTTTAGCCGGTCTACTAAGACAAAGAATTACCCGTCGACAAAGACAACAAAGAATTGCCCGTCAACAAAGACAAGAACGAATATATTACCACCGCCACAAGATGAACAACAACCTATACAATGCGCTGAGATTTCATCAACTACTACAGCAACGTAAGCCATACCACCAGTCATTATAGAAATCAGTGACAAGGCACCTGGTATTATATTTTACCGTGGGGGTGGGGGGCATAGGTGATTTTTGTAATTTTACTTTTTTCCCCCGAACCAACCCCTATACATGCGATTATATAGGGTCCACATTTTTCATTTCAGACTGTCAAATATTGTTAGTTTTTACTAGAATTGTTTAGTTTTCAACTAATTTTTTTTTTCAAACAAACGGAACAGATCAGGCAAAAAGAAAAACGGAAATTATCATTATGCGCAGAAAAGATGCGCACCAGGTGACAAATGTTCGTTTAAAAATTCCACGCCATAAGACTTGAGGAATCTCGTGTCAATGCGGCAACAAACTCTGTAATTCAGTGCTGGACTTGCTTTTGGCGTACATGCATGTTGTCAAGCAAATTTATCATTCGGCGTGTTTTTCCTTTATAGAGCCTATACCAGTTATCACAATCAGTGATTAAGTTTCTGTTTCCAGTTTTACTCAAAGAACGATGCGCTCCTTGTGCACAAGAGGAATATTCATGGGAGCGTAAGTGATAAATTACTTTATTGTAAATAGCAGACTTTCATATATTTTATTCTACAATTCCCGTACAGTGTGCCAAAGTTCAAAATCATCTTATAATTAATTGTACAATGTTTTCTAAGCTAATATATGCTGTCTTGGTTTACTGTGAAAATCAGCAAAATGCATTTTTCTGATCATTCGTACATATATGCATTGAATGACTCTGTGCACTCACTGCATCACTCAAGCACTGCACTGTAGCTAGTTGGTATCAGGCCTTGCTATATGCACAACAGGGTGCGTGTCAGATCATATAGCTCACAACTAACTAAATATAAATTAATTCACATATACTTATTTTTAATAGGATATTTGTCCAAACTATCATGACATTTGCTCCTGGTCCACAAAAGAATTATTCACGGAGATAAATTGTTTATTTAAGGAGCCATTTTGGTCCTCTTTAAGGTGTTGAAGTATCGTGCTACAAAGGTAAATCATAAATTTTTTGATTTTACATAGAAGACTTGTTTATACTGATATTTGGATTGTGATTTCTCCCAGCTTATTGCTGCTTTCAATAGTGGCTTTATGGCAACATAAGGTAACCAAGAGATTTATCTAGTGTGGTAATATTTGCACACATTGTTGTTTCATATTGTTTATTATTTATTGGGGAAGGGGCCCGGTGCACCCTTCTTTTCAACATGCCTAACAATCTCTTTCGATGCAGGCTTTGCGCCGGCACTTTTACCAAAAGAGGGAATTTATATCGACATGAGGCTGCCCACGGACGGACACGCTACCAATGTTCTGTCTGTGGGCGGTTTGGTAATTATATATTTATATACTATATACATGTGATTATATAGCTATTATGACAGTTAAACCATCATTTGCACACATTGTTGTTTAATATTGTTTATTATTTATTGGGGTGCACCCTTTTCAACATGCCTAACAATCTCTTTCGATGCAGGCTTTGTGCCGGCACTTTTACCAAAAGAGGGAATTTATATCGACACGAGGCTGCCCACGGACGGACACGCTACCAATGTTCTGTCTGTGGGCGGTTTTACTCAAAGAACAATGCGCTCCTGGTCCACAAGAGGAATGTACATGGAGAAGGTAAATGATAAATTATTTGATTGTAAATAGCAGACTTTCATGTTTTATTCTACAATTCCGATACAGTTTGACAAAATTTTAAATTTTAAATCTTATTACAATTCATTGTACAATGTTTTGGTGGCGCCAGGTACTGAATAAAAAAGATATGTTATAGACAAGTCTATACAAACTCAATATACAAACAATGAAATTAAAACAGATGAAAACTAAAAACCAGCACTAAAAAAGTGATACATGGGATTATATATATTTTGACAGTTAAACCTACAATGTTGTTAAGCAAATGTATCATTCGGCATGTTTTTCCTTCATCTCAGAGCCTATACCAGTTATCACAATCAGTGATGAAGTTTCTGTTTCCATTTTTACTCAAAGAGCGATGCACTCCTTGTGCACAAGAGGAATATTCATGGGAGCGTAAGTGATAAATTACTTTATTGTAAATAGCAGACTTTCATATATTTTATTCTACAATTCCCGTACAGTGTGCCAAAGTTCAAAATCATCTTATAATTAATTGTACAATGTTTTCTAAGCTAATATATGCTGTCTTGGTTTACTGTGAAAATCAGCAAAAGGCATTTTTTCTGATCATTCGTACATATATGCATTGACTCTGTGCACTCACTGCATCACTCAAGCACTGCACTGTAGCTAGTTGGTATCAGGCCTTGCTATATGCACAACAGGGTGCGTGTCAGATCATATAGCTTACAACTAACTAAATATAAATTAATTCACATATACTTATTTTTAATAGAATATTTGTCCAAACTATCATGACATTTGCTCCTGGTCCACAAAAGAATTATTCACGGAGAATGTGGAGATAAATTGTTTATTTAAGGAGCCATTTTGGTCCTCTTTAAGGTGTTGAAGTATCATGCTCAAAGGTAAATCATAAATTCTTTGATTTTACATAGAAGACTTGTTTATATATATTTGGATTGTGATTTCTCCCAGCTTATTGCTGCTTTCAATAGTGGCTTTATGGCAACATAAGGTAACCAAGAATATTGTTTATTATTTATTGGGGAAGGGGCCCGGTGCACCCTTCTTTCAACATGCCTATAACAATCTCTTTCGATGCAGGCTTTGCGCCGGCACTTTTACCAAAAGAGGGAATTTATATCGACACGAGGCTGCCCACGGACGGACACGCTACCAATGTTCTGTCTGTGGGCGGTTTTACTCAAAGAGCAATGCGCTCCTGGTCCACAAGAGGAATGTACATGGAGAAGGTAAATGATAAATTATTTTATTGTAAATAGCAGACTTTCATGTTTTATTGTACAATTTGACAAAATTTTAAATTACAGTTTGACAAAATTGTAAATCTTATGACAATTCATTGTACAATGAATTTTCAGATTCCCCTAGAACTACCGTCATGCATGTCGTTGACTGTAAAGGAGTATCACATTTACTTTTTTCTTCTGCAACTATTGCAATTTATATATGCATATACAGCTATTTGAAAAAAAAGTTGTCCTTTGTAAACTTTAAACGTATGCAAAGCATAATGGGGAGCATCTTTTAATCAGTTTAGAAATCAGATATGGCACTCCCCATTTCTTGGAAACATGGTAAATATCTCCTTACAAGAACAAATCATTTACAAATAGCAGCAATATTCAACTACTAAGCTTCAAACTTGTCCTTCCATTAAGCTTTGCGCACTTAGAATTTAAGGTTTATCATCTCCAGTGTGCGACATCTATAAGTACTATATAACTGCGCGTCTTGCGGTTGGCGTACATGTTGCCAAGCAAACTTCATTCTGCATGTTTTTCTCTTATAGCTATTCCTCATGTAATCGTAATCAACGATGATGACTAAGGTACGTAATGAAGTAAGATACCTGGTATATTATTATGATCTGGGTGCCGGGTATGCGCCAACATTTTGACAAACAAATTTGAGGCACAACCTTCTAAATCATGAATGACCTGCCAGGCAGATTTCGGTACCGGCTGTGTGCCCGCACCTACTCCACTAGAAGTAATTTATACCGTCATGAGGATGCCCACACAGGGATACAATACCAGTGTTCTCTCTGTGGGCGATTTTATACCAGGAGCGATGCGCTTCTCAAACACAAGAGGGAATACCTATACCAGAGCCTATACCAGTTATCACAATCAGTGATTAAGTTTCTGTTTCCAGTTTTACTCAAAGAACGATGCGCTCCTTGTGCACAAGAGGAATATTCATGGGAGCGTAAGTGATAAATTACTTTATTGTAAATAGCAGACTTTCATATATTTTATTCTACAATTCCCGTACAGTGTGCCAAAGTTCAAAATCATCTTATAATAAATTAATTGTACAATGTTTTCTAAGCTAATATATGCTGTCTTCTTTTGCTGTGAAAATCAGCAAAATGCATTCTTTCTGATCATTCGTACATATATGCATTGAATGACTCTGTGCACTCACTGCATCACTCAAGCACTGCACTGTAGCTAGTTGGTATCAGGCCTTGCTATATGCACAACAGGGTGCGTGTCAGATCATATAGCTTACAACTAACTAAATATAAATTAATTCACATATACTTATTTTTAATAGAATATTTGTCCAAACTATCATGACATTTGCTCCTGGTCCACAAAAGAATTATTCACGGAGAATGTGGACATAAATTGTTTATTTAAGGAACCAATTTTGGTCCTCTTTAAGGTGTTGAAGTATCATGCTACAAAGGTGAATCATAAATTCTTTGATTTTACATAGAAGACTTGTTTATATATATTTGGATTGTGATTTCTCCCAGCTTATTGCTGCTTTCAATAGTGGCTTTATGGCAACATAAGGTAACCAAGAGATTTATCTAGTGTGGTAATATTTGCACACATTGTTGTTTAATATTGTTTATTATTTATTTGGGAAGGGGCCCGGTGCATCCTTCTTTCAACATGCCTAACAATCTCTTTCGATGCAGGCTTAAATGCGACGGTACTTTTACCAAAAGAGGGAATTTATATCGACACGAGGCTGCCCACGGACAGACACGCTACCAATGTTCTGTCTGTGGGCGGTTTTACTCAAAGAGCAATGCGCTCCTCGTCCACAAGAGGAATGTACATGGAGAAGGTAAATGATAAATTATTTGATTGTAAATAGCAGACTTCCATGTTTTATTCTACAATTACTAAGTTGCCATTTGTTGAAAACGTGCTGGCACATTGACAAACAAAACCGACCGAACATCAACAAAACCGACCGACCGGATACTATTCTACCATCTGATTTGGCTCTATGCCATGATGAGAGCTTCCAATTAGTTCACCCTCTGTTGTTAGATACTTGAGGCTGGTGAGAGGGTAAATCGCAAGTTATTTGATTGCAGATAGCAGACTTCCATATATTTTATTCTACAATTCCTGTACAGTTTGACAAAGTTTGTCTTAGTTTGTGTGTCCCAATGTTGTTGTTTTTTGTTTCAGAACATATCAAGTCTTGAGTTTGAATTTACCTTTCTGCCCAGTTTGTTTTATTCTACGTTGTATATTCCTTATACTGTTCTCATCTAGAGCTGTGTCTGAGAAAATTTATCTGCATGCGTGTTATAAGACTTACGTGATCTATATTTTTTTCAGCCCGTCGACAGAGACGACTTATTGGTAATTATATATTTATATACTATATACATGTGATTATATAGCTATTATGACAGTTAAACCATCACTTGCACACATTGTTGTTTAATATATTGTTTATTATTTATTGGGGTGCACCCTTTTCAACATGCCTAACAATCTCTTTCGATGCAGGCTTTGCGACGGCGCTTTTACCAAAAGAGGGAATTTATATCGACACGAGGCTGTCCACGGACGGACATGCTACCAATGTTCTGTCTGTGGGCAGTTTTACTCAAAGAGCCATGCGCTCCAGGTCCACAAACGTAACCTCCACGGTGAAGGTAAATGATAAATTATTTGATTGTACACAGCAGACTTTCAGCTAGGCGCCCATATATATAGCTCTAAACTAGATTATAAAGTCACTACAATTGTGCCAAAATATATATAATACCACAACAATATATATAAACGCATGTATATAAACATATATATAATTACCACACTGCACAGGTGTGCACCGTTCTGGGCGTCGTTCTGCATGCCGCCGCACACCTGTGCAGTGTGGTAATTATAGTATGTTTATGTACATGCGTTTATATATATTGTTGTGGTATTATATATATATATATTGTTGTGGCTATATAATAGAGCAAATTTTAAGCACACCCTTCTACCAACAAATCATGCCTAATTATGGTTTCCAGTGCCGGCAAGACCACCGCCGCCACCACAACGACCAGAACGGCGCGAACCAGAACGGAGCCCAGCAAGGCGAGAACGGCGTCCAATACGAAGTGCCAATTACTTCCACACACTGATCCACTTTGAAATTTAAAGTGTTTGTAAGCTGAAACTTAGCGATGTTTTAATCCCCCTGATTTATAAAGGGATCAAAAATTTCTTACTGGACCTCTAGCAAGAACAGTTTAGAACTGATAGAGCTATCTATTGTGGTCACCAAACCTCAAGTGAAGATGTGTAAATTAGGTTTATTTTAGGATGGATGTGTTCAGCTCTGGAATACTTCAATTACAGTGCCCATTGGTCTTTCAGAAATATCTAGTGCAGATTATGTTTCACTCTTTTTTTACTGTGATTAAACAGTATAGTAATACAATACAGAAGATATACTTGTAATTTTTATGTGGTTTACTAAGAAATTCATACCTATCCTCACATTTTTTTTAATCATCATGCCAAACCAGCTGGAGTTTGCAGCACTTTTTCAGCAAAAAGATTTGAAGCAAAGTTTTGGAGATGGTGTCATATGAATATCGTCAACAAAAGACTAACAAAAACTTTCCAATTGCCTATGTCATCCAGAGTACAGAACAGACCTCCGAAAACTGCAATCATGTCACACTATCTAAGCATTACGCAGGTAATGAAGTGTAAAATGTATGTTACAGGTACCGGTATATAAAAGCAAGAACGTTTCCATTATCATTTCTGTTGTAGGAAGGAAATGTTTTGATAATTTCAATGTCTACCCTATAGGCAGAAAAAGTGTCAGGTGCTGGCTTTTACCTATACATGCCAACCCTGCTTTATCCATGTTGTTGTCAAAGTAAAACAACAGAGTTAGTGCAATCAAAATTGGCAAAACAGACTGTACTGAAAATTTAAGCAAATAGACCAATTGCTCCTACAGTTACCAGGTCAAAATTGCATGCATGCATGCATTAAGAGAAACCGGAGTTCATAATTCCATATTCCGCAGTAGCGGTTCATTTTCCCACCGTCTAACATGTCATGTACGAGATTATTTAAAAGGCCAAGTAAACGAAACATGCAATCACCATCCGTGACATTTGACTGCAATTACCATCAAACTCTCATGCACAATTATCAACTTTAACTGGTTCAATTTTTACGAGATTCGAGGGTATTCGTTCCGCAACAGTAACATGAGGTCAATTTCCACCAGCATCCGTTAGGCAGATCTTACAAAACGGACCAAAATGAGCACTTGATTTTTGAATCGATTTTGTTGGAATGCATTTTTTGTGCAAATTTCCCCCCGTTGTCTAAATTGATTTTTAAAAATGTTTGTTTTTCAATTATTGATAAATCACCTTACACCACATTGGCCATTATTGTTTCTGGGCTTAAAGTCTGCAAAAATGTTCATGGAAATTGACCACATGTTTGCAAAGCTAGAGCTGCTCTCATTTATCAATTCATTTCTAAAAATAATCTATTTGTCAGGAGGGATTATGTAAATCATGGATAATTTTCAGATTGCAAAGTCATGGCAATTGTAAATGTTATGAAACTACAAATTGCCATGTATAGTTTGTCAACTAGAAATCGCATTTCCAATTTTGCTGTCAAATTAAAAAACAAACCGAACATACTAGCTTCTATGTTTGAAGAAAAATTAATCCGTATAAATACATTGAGTCAATGAGAACAGCCCTAAATGAATTTAAATATTGAGCATACCTCTTGATGATCAGAGAAATAAATTAATACACAGTACCGTTCTTCAGCAACACTTTCAAGATCAAATCAATTTTCGTATGATTACCATTTCTGTGTTGGTTTGAGCAGTGTTGTTCCTTCATTTAACTGGCATACATCTGGTGCTCAGGGAACTTAAATCACTTGCTGCATGTGAATCCAAGCCCATTAGTTATAATGTCATTTATTCACAAGTTATCTTCATGCTGCCACTGGACCAATCTCTCCTGGGGGCATGCAGCACTGTTTTGGTTAACAGAGTTCATGTCAGTTGTTCACTCAGCGAGCCATCGTTGTTACAGTGACACAACCAAGCTCCGACATTGATGAACCTCAGAGAATTTTTGCTGTTCTCTTATGGTAACAATCTACAAACACACAATATAATCATTAGAAACTACAATGCAATAAAGATTCAGGTGGTATATTAGAGAGGGAGAGGGGGGAGACTAAGAGTGCTGAAAACATTGAAGTATAGTCTTATTTGCAAGGTAGCAACTTTGCAACACACCACCATGTACGTGACAATTTAGTCAAGGCCAATGTCTCTGCAGCCACAGCTAATACCCTGCATGTGGCAGGTTCTAACTTCAGCCATCATCAACAGAAATATAAACATATGCAAACAGGAAGACGGTTCAGGAACACTAACACAGTGTGAGCCAATTACGTCGGTGACAAAATTTCTTTGTACTTGCAACTCTACTTAATTAGCTGCACTAATTACTGCCTTTGCCGTCAACAAATCATCGTCCACTACTCCTGTAGCAGGCTCTTCAGATGCTGACACAAAGGTTAGAATCACACAGACTCTAATTATAACAATGGTGGCGTACTTTCATGAAGCACCAGTATTGTAAATTAAAAACACTTCCACCACCTTTAAAGGAATATTCAATTGAATAACTATTTATGCAAAGCTATTTAACTTACCATTGTTAATGAATGACTGCATAATAAAGGTGCACAGATTTCAGGTACATTTTGCTTCTTTCTCCATGAATTGTTTGTATTTAAACTGGATAGCCAACCATTGATGAAGTTGTCAGTCAGAATTAATTTTGCTTCTTCCTCCATAAATTGTTTGTGTTTAAATTAGATAGTCAACCATTTATGCCAGTGTCAGTCAAAATTAATTTTGCTTCTTTCCCCATGAATTGTTTGTATTTAAATGGATAGTCAACCATTGATGAAGTTGTCAGTCAGAATTAATTTTGCTTCTTTCTCCATGAAGTCAGAATTTATTTTGCTTCTTTCCCCATGTTTAGCACCTGAAATTAAGAATCTCTGATCAAGAATTGTCATATAGTGGTACATTGTACATAATATTGCCCATTAGGTCAAGTAAAATATTCACAGTTTCTCATCAGCTCCTGCATTAAATAACAGCCACTGCATTTGTATTTTTTTATAAATAACTACATAAATTATTTACCAGTATAATATTTTATGCAAATGGCCACCAAGTTGTCCTCATGTTTTTTTTATAAATATTGTAGTTTAAATAAATATACATACATGTTTTTTAGTAATTAAACAAAAAAAAGCATGGCACATTTGCATTTAAAAAAAACGTCTGATGAGAAACTGGGAATTTTTTACTTGGCCTTAGTAATGCCAACTACAGGGTGATCGAACATCCCTCCAGTTTGCTTCAAATACAGATAAGAGAATAAAGAAAACACAAGCTGTTTTAATTTATAACCAAAAATGTTTTAGAGCATTTGGTGCTTTTTGTACCTATTGTCCAACACAGGTTATCAGTGTTAACATTGAATGGTCTATTATGTCTATTTAAAAAAGTACAGTTGAACTTTTTGTCAGCTTTTATTTGTTCTTCAAAGTGAGTTGACTTGTGTCCACCACATTT
Source organism: Paramuricea clavata (assembly GCA_902702795.2). Lineage (NCBI taxonomy): Eukaryota > Metazoa > Cnidaria > Anthozoa > Malacalcyonacea > Plexauridae > Paramuricea > Paramuricea clavata. The sequence continues at coordinate 59,352 of CACRXK020000288.1, forward strand.
TGATAATTTGATAATTTTAAAATTGAATTGTTCATTTTTAAAATTTGAATGTTGTAATACATTGTACATAATATTGCACATTATTATGTTGTCAATTTAATTGGTAATTTAAAGAGTGTGTTAACTTTTTATGCTGGAGTATATTAAAGTCGATGTTCAACAAGTCATGTATTGGCATTAAAAATTGAAGACTATATAATTTCTTTACAATTGTGGTTCATGGTTGTTGATCATGTGTCTTTTTACAGTGTGCACGAGGCTTCCCAGATACAGGACACACAATATAAATGACATGTTGGTTGTATAGGAATCGTGTGCAGTTAATTCAGGGATGGTTTCAGAATTTTAGAAAGACTTTGTCAAAGTGTACAGGAGTTGTAGAATAAGCTGCATGATAAAAGCATAAAGTCACTATTTAAAGCAGCAATAAGCTGGGAGAAATCACAATCCAAATATATATAAACAAGTCTCCTATGTAAAATCAAAGAATTTATGATTTACCTTTGTAGCATATGACACTTCAAGATCTTAAAGAGGACCAATATGGCTTCTTAAATAAACGATTTATCTCCACCTTGACCATGGATAATTCTTTTGTGGACCAGGAGCAAATGTCATCTTGAGAATTACTCTGTGCACACACACAACAGGCATGTGTTTAAAGGCAGGGCCCAATTAATAGGAACCAATTAGGTCTGTCTATCGCAGAGAAGGGTGTGCTTTTCTTCCGACTTGTCCTTGTGTGTGTTCCTCCATTGCTGATGTTGTGGATTTGTGGACTGAGCTGTCATGTCGTCTGAACAGTTCACAAGCACTGCAGCTAGTTGGTATCGGGCCTTGCTATATAAACAACAGATGTATAAACAAATAAGAAAACTTTATTTGATATATTTATTCTAGATAAGAAAGTTACAACTAAGAGGGGGTAAATTATTGGCACATTTTCATACTCCATATTCCATAATATAATTATTTGTTCTTTGTTCAGTCATCTTTTTATTAAACATTTTTCTATCCTGTTTCCAATTGCATGTATTATATGCTTGAAGTGCATTTAATATATGTTAAGATGGAGTAATACAGTCAACAAAATTGCTGCAACTTGCAACAAAATCTGATTTCTACAGTCATTTTAGTATTGTTTACATTTTTTCTTGTTATTGTCGCTACTTGACAGGGTTTGAAATAATGTCAAATTTTGTAGGCTGTTTTTCGTAGGTGAAAATTGTTGCCAGCTATTTTCCAAGCGAAGTTTAGTTATGTTCTGGAGTAGGCATAGGCCAAATAATAGTGATGTAAACCAACACAACATTTGTAAGAACGCAGTAATACATTTTATTTGGTGTTATTTCGTGGTGTTATTGTAAGCGAGTCATCGATGAATAAATATAATATTTTTTAGTCAGAAGCCGGCAGCTATTTCGAACCCCGCTTGACATGCACATCGCGGCATGCATTCGTCTTCCAACTAAAAAATGACTGTAGAGTCCCTTTAACATGTGTTAAAATTAGGTTTTCTTACAAGTCACAGCAATTTTGTTGCTTGTATTACTCCAGCTTTAGTGCTGGAGCCAGGCTTTTTTCAACACCATTGGGTGTTAGGAGAAATGTAGGTCCCATGTTATAGGTGGGGAGGCAACATTCTTCTTAGAAACACAATTTTGAATCCTACATCCAGTAAAAAACTGGAGATGGTTGGGAGAAGTGCATTTGAACTTGTGCGCACAAAGCAGCAGTCATGACCAACTTCAAAGTTGAAATATGGCAGCCAAATGAGCTTCATTCTTTTTATTACACTGTGCTATTATGTACAGTACAATGTTTAACAAAAATATTTTTTCAAACTACCAACATTAAGGCAACTTAAAAATGACTTTTTGTGGTTGTAACTTTTCTTCAAACCACATCCTAAAATACGAAATAGCATTGTAATGAACGTAGGAATTCAAAATTTTCCCTGGCGGGAAGGGGGCCCCACCCAAAAATCCCCTAGATTCCCTTGCATTCAAAATACCATAAAAATTTTGCTCCCCACCCAAAGTTAATACCGGCCCTTGCTACGCCACTGTGTAAAAATATACGAAACATATTATTTTATTACTTCGCGTTTCTTATATCACTTTTAATACAAAACAACAACATATTAAACACATACTTTATACGTCAAAAGCTTTTGGATTCAAATTGAATTTTGCTTCACATTTTCTGCCCTAATATGAAAAATAAAGTTAAATTAGTTGTCAGCATTGAACTAGGAGTGTTTTAAAAACATATTTTTAATCACTTCTACAGAAATATCAAAGAATTTAAGACCATCGGATCGAAAGCCCAAAGCTAGGTGCGGCCGAAATTCGACTCGGTGCTTTTACAATCCCTCCAATATCTTTGCCATCCTTGAGATACGTGTATTTATTTTAGCTATTTTCTCGCGCAAATATACGAAACAAAGTATATTCATCGTTATTTTTGGCTTCTTATATCACTGTGTTACTAAAAGAACAAAACAACAACACCTACTTCATTAGGTCGTCAGGTCAAAAGCTCTTCGATTCCAGTTGAATTTCGCCACATTTTCTGCCCTAAAATGAGAGATAAAGTTAAATTAGTTGTCAACATTAAACTGGGGGTGTTTTAAAAACATATTTACAATCATATTTAACAAAAATATCGAAGAATTCAAGCTCACCGAACGACCGAAGCAAGGCGCCTTTGGCTGAAATTCGATTCGAATTTGCCTCGCTAACTTTTAATCTTAATCAAACACTATATCTAAAAATACACACTTAAAGTAAAACAGAAACGTTTACTCACCTTTTAACTTTTATTAGAACCATTCTAAGACAGTGCACGGTTAATAGAACTAGTTCTATTAACCGTGGACAGTGTAAGATCTATAAAATTCTTCAAAAACGTTCACAAAATTTCGATAGCCCTCGTGGTGATCAGGAAGGCTCGCCGCTGTTTTAAAATAATTAAAAATTGCCCCGGATATACTCCATATATACTCCTAATACTCACGTGCTATATTTAACTCATTCCTATTGGTCGGATTTTAGTACGCTCCGATTGGTTCGTATTCAGCGTCGCATTTTATGCAAATTAAATCAGAGCAACATAGCAGAATATCCAAGTCAAGATCATTCTCAACGCCCAGTTTATAATTTTTTGCACCTGTCAATGATATATATTCTCTTAGTTCTAATCACTCCGCATATTTTCAGTTCTACAATGTTGTAATCTCGGCTGATGAGAAAGATCGCGACTCAATCTTTACGACCGTTGAAGGGGCAGTGTCAGGATTCTACTGCGCATCGATTAATCAACAATTAATCAAGTTAGGAGTGAAATACCATATACTATTTATAATCCCTTCGTTATGCTGGGCATCCTTGCTTTGATTTAAAAATTGAAGGCTGCTGCAGCTTTTCCAATTTGCCCGATAATGGAAAGGCGATGCCTGCAGAAGAGGCTAGGGAGAGAGGAAAACGAGAAAAAATTCTTTGTTGGGCAGTCTCATTACACTGCACTGTACGAAGGGCCTGCGGAGGAGGCAGGTTCTACCCCTATCCGTAGCTTTCCATTTGGCCGTTAGTTGTCGCTGGCAAGACAAGTGGTCGATGTGAAATAGTCAAATATAATAGTAGTCTTTTGTGTGCTATATGCAAATCAGTCTTAATGATTGCAGAATTTTATAAAGTTTTGTTGACGCTCTAATACATCAGTGACTTGTCGTGACAGGGACAACTAACGACGAAATGTAAACTAGGCTTTTGTACTTACACTGTCAATTCAAGATTACAAACAGTGTAGAGATGTGCTTACTGATGCGTATATTATGCAATTAAACTGAAAATTACGTCATGTTTTTAAACGGAAACGATCAACGAAACAATGGCACGCCAAAATATTAGGTGCACATACAAGAAATATAGCTTTCTTTAAGGATTGCGGAGGTTTCGTTAAAATCTAGTATCACAAACGACTACAGCAGGTTTGTATGTAACGTTAAATATTTTGAATATAAGTACCTGCTAATCCCAGCCATTCAAGTCATAAGCATGAACAATTTCCAGCCTGTGTTTTAAAACATAACAAAATCTAACTTTATTTATTGCTCTGCCAGTTCTAAACTGTTCTTCTTAGAGGTCCAGTAAGGATCGTCTCTTATTGATCCAGTGTTACTACAGGAGGAAAGCTAAACGAAAATAACTTTATTTATACTGGATAGCTCTATCAGTTCTAAACTGTTCTTCCTAGAGGTCCAGCAAGGATCATCTTTTATTGACCCAATGTTACTACTGAAGGAAACCTAAACTAAACTAACTTTATTTACACTAGATAGTTTTATCAGTTCAAAACTGTTCTTCCTAGAGGTCCAGTAAGGATAATCTCTTATTGATCCAGTGTTACTAGGCTACAGGAGGAAACCTAAACTAAACTAACTTTATTTATACTGGATAGCTTTCATTTGAATCCTTTCCCCGCAGATATATGAATAGAATAAAGCAAGATGGGAAGAATTATTCTTTTACCATTGTTGAACTCTATATTCTTGGTTCATGAGATTTGCCTGGCCGTAAACAAAAACGGTAAGAGATGCATACGCTTTAAATTGCAATGATTTTCTCGATCTTCAATTTTAGTTTCTCGTTTTAGCCACATTAGATAGAAATGGACTCGTTGGAGCGATACCTGAAGAAGACTTGATATGGGTAAGAAAAATGCAAACAATTAAGTAAGAACGGACCTATTTTAAATGAAGAATACGTGAGAAACTTTAATCCTACGTTACACGTGTTTTTTTTCCCTCGCGCCGGCAAAGCAACGGCAGAGTTTTACAAACCGAGCATAAATTCATGATTTCTCGGCAGAATTTAGCGCTCCTAATTTGAGACACAGGTTTAAAAGTTTGATCATTATCAATGGGTAATTCCAGCTATAGCCTAAATTTTGATTTAGGCAAGAACAACAAAATGTATTACCACAGCTAAACAAAGCATGTTAAAATTAGTTAAAATACTCATTAATAATTCATAAACCTTGTGGCAAATCATGTCAGCCATAATATGTCACGTGGAGTGACTTTATGTCTGATAAAACACATGTGGCATTATATAATTGCTCATCCTATAATTAGCATGATTATATAATGGTTCATTCTAATTAGTATTCTTTTGTAGTCGTATTTTAGGTACTATTCAAAGCACTCGTTGTCGTGTTTTATCATATATATATCTGATAAAACACTCCTACTCTTGTTTTAAATGGTACTAACATTACAAAGTTTGGCCGCAAAGTATTGTAAAATGCGGAAAATATACACGTTTATATTAATTTGTATTACTCGCGGCAAAATGCACCACAGTTGGGCGGAAAGTGGTGCATTTTCCCGTACCTAATACGAGTATTAATATATGAATTACTAATTTAGATCTTCATTTTATGGTATACTAATACGATGCATTATATCTGTCAGAAAAAAGCACTTGCTTGCGAAGGTCAAAAACTCTACATAGAATGCCCAAAAATCTACAACAGAATTCAGGTCCGGTCCACATTCTACGGGCGCAAGGACGCGGTTACCTGCAAACACCCGGAACTGCCAAGCGACAAGATATGTGTTGACCAAAACGCCACCGTTAATAATATCGTCATGGACTTGTGTCAAGGAGAAGCCAGATGCGAGATTGCCGTCACCAACGATTTTTTAGCTCAGTTTGGAACCATCATATGTCCCAATGTTTATAAATATTTAGATGTTAAATACAGGTTAGTAGTATATTTCGCTTTCTCGGACCTCAAGCACTGGCGGATATAACTTAGTGGTGTCTAGCCCCAACTTAATGGTGTCTAGCCCCCCCCC
>CACRXK020000288.1:65331-91512 GCA_902702795.2 Paramuricea clavata
AATTCAAGAACTTTTTAAGAACATTCCAGCAAATTCAAGGACTAAATACTGAAGAAAAGGCGTTAGAAATCAGTAAAATGTGACGTTAAATTGTTCTAGACGCAACTTTAAAAAATTTCAAACAGCTTTGTCAGACATGAACATGCAAAATCAATTCAACAAAACGTCCGTTTTGAATGTCAAACAATTTCCGAAATATCCATAAACTAAAGCAAGAAGAATTTAAAGATTTTCAAGGACTTCTTTACAATTTCAAGGATATTCAAGGCCTTGAATTTTTGTTTTCAAATTCAAGGACATTCAAGGACTCCCAAGTACGAACCCTTTTTGTACGAACCCTGTTCCACTGATTCGAAATGAAGAGAATGTACTTTTGTTAGCGCGTACTGTTGAAATTGATTTGATTTATGAGCTCACGAGAAAATACTCAGAATGCTTTAGTTCAATATGTAAACATGTCGAGGTTGTTATACAGCCATAGTTTCAAATATACTGTACTTTAACATGCAAATTTACTGTACTGTGCTACAGCAACTGTCCAATCACGCATACGTGATAAAAAGCTGATATAAACTTTATAATTAAACAACAGATAATGTAAAACGTAACAGAACGGCGAACATGCAGATTCGGCCATCTCAAATAATGGTAATGTTGGGATAGTAGCGTTGCAGACTGAGGAGGAGAGTGGGCAGTAAGGCTCCCTCGTGCACCACCCCATGGAAAACCTGCACCCCTCCTTGCAGATGAGGCTAGATCCTCCCGGAGCGCAAGAGAACATTGAAAATGTTCTGCGTATAATCAAGGAAATCATGTTATACATACTGCATATATATATCGTGTATTCTAGGTGTGTTCCAGAAACTGCTTTGCCAAACGCACCAGCACTTTCACCATATGCTACCTCTGTCACCAGTACAGTGACCAGCAATCATGCACCAGTACAGTGTTGTTATGTGGTACCAGACATTGGTACTTCTCATACAAGTGTGGGTGGTACCATTGTCAGACATCACCAAGGAATACAGTCAGTCGAAGAGAGGATAGTTTCTCAATCACGACCAGGTAAAAAGATGCACGGACTGTCACCGATGCTTGGGAGTGATATTAAGAGGCAATTTTTTTCACATGTTCAAAGGCTATGGTGCGCTAGCTTTTGAAGACGTGCACTTGCCATAGAAATAATTGGCAATTTACAAATTTTGTTCCTTTGTGTGGGTCAACAAAGAAAATTTTCACCCGTTCCGCACGTTGTAACCAATAATCTATTGGCGTTGTAATGCAATTGCATGCAATAAAGTATTGGGTTGTTTTCGCGGAGGGAAAGCGTTAGGGGTTGGGGGTTAGGATTTAGATTAACGTTTGAATTAATCGTAGACCCATTACAACCCAATACTTTATTGCATACAATGGCATTACAACGCCAAAAGATTATGGTTACAACTTGCGGAACGGCTGGATTTTGGCAAGTAATCTGAGTATCTGGATGCAATTGGACAGCGATCTCTTGCTATTATAGCTTTCCTACAAACTTCGTTGTACGTAAATATAAAACCTGTGTGTAAAACGAGTTTTTTCCCTGTATTTTTCTGGCAGTTCAACAAATCCACAAAGTAACAGAAATTATTCACAGTCATCCAGTACAAGGCCCGGAGACACGCCCTGCAAAAGTTCCACTGGCCCGATTAACTCTGCCTGGCGGTTCAAAACTACAGCTGAACACCATGATAGAAGGTTGGCCTAAGGGGCATACACACCAGATCCAGGTGGGATCGCCAGTGATAAGGAGCAACATTTGGGGACTACAGAGGAAACATGTGATAACAAGACCCTATTTGTCCCTAAGAAACAGCACTCATGATGCATACAGAACATTGAAGACGAAGACAAAAGGAGCAGCAATGGGAACAAAATGGGAACAAATAGGGTCACAGAAGGATTGTCAGAGCTACGAAAAGACATTAAGGGACCACAGAGGATGGGAGATATAACAAGGGTATCCCAAAGAGACAAAAATAATTTTAAGCCTAAAGGATTGAGGAAGCATAGGCGGTTTCATATTCAGACAAGGAAAAGGTTAAAATTTCAAAAAGTTAGAAGAAATACGGATTAGATATGCGAATTAAACAGCGCTCATCTGGTAACCAGAAATGCTTTTTTTAAATGCATCATGGTTTTTCACAAAACAATTTCATCAGTATGTCGTATTTTCAAAATATATCGAAATTAAGACAACACAAAAAATTTCTGCTCAATTTATGGAATTAATCTACCACAATACAAATAATTAAGTTCAAATCTATTTACAAAATACCAATGCCTTCAAAGATGCAATGATACTACAATAGCCAACAAAGTGACTTTTCAACATATGCTAGACTAGACTCACTCACAAGTCACTAACGACGAATGAGGGACCACCCTAACAATTGACCATTTGCGTAATAGACTAAATTTTGATCATTTGCGTAATAGACAAAATTTCATTACAGCTTTAAAGAGCATCACAAAATTAGTAATATTCCAAAGTTTCGTGGCAAAATGTTGTAAAATGCGGAAAATATAGCCTTGCGAAATTTGCAATTTTCAGTCATTTTTGATTACAAACCGGAAATTGACAGCCTCGAAGGGTTTGGGGCTGTCAATTTCCCGTTTGTAATCTGAAATGATTGAAAATTTCAAATTTCGCAAGGCTATATTTTCCGCATTTTACAACATTTTGCAACGAAACTTTGGAATATTACTAATTTTGTGATGCTCCTTCAAGCTGTGATGAAATTTTTGTTGAGATCAAAATAGTTCAAAATTTAGTCTATTACGCAAATGGTCAATTCAGAAAGACATCATTAAAGCCCAGTTTACTCTATCGAAGATTTTGCGATCACAGTTGGAATTTTCCATAGGTCAATTGTAAGTTTTAAAAAATTTGTAAGAAATGTTTGAAGGAACTAACTCGGTGATTAACACCAAGTCAGTTTCCTTAAACATTTCCCATAAATCCTCCGAAACTTAGAATGGACCATTTGCGTTATAGACTAAATTATGATCTCAACAAGTCTAGACAAAAATTTCATCACAGCTTGAAAGAGCATCACAAAATTAGTAATATTCCAGACTTTCTTTCTTCAATTTTACTAAAAGAGATGCGCTATCTAGTGTATATAAGATATCTATGACTTAATGGGTTAACTGGTCTAATAGACCTTTCCCCTTTTAAGTGAAATTTTGATCTAGACAAGTCTGGACAAAAATTTCATCACCGCTTGAAAGAGCATCACAAAATTAGTAATATTCCAGATTTTCTTTCTTCAATTTTACTAAAAGAGATGCGCTATCTAGTGTATATAAGATATCTATGACTTAATGGGTTAACTGGTCTAATAGACCTTTCCCCTTAAAAGTGAAATTTTGATCTAGACAAGTCTAGACAAAAATTTCATCACAGCTTGAACGAGCATCACAAAATTAGTAATATTCCAAAGTTTCGTTGCGAAATGTTGTAAAATGCGGATAATATAGCCTTGCGAAGTTTGCCGTTTTTCAGTCATTTTGCATAACGCGGGGGAAATTGACAGCCCAATACCCTTTGGGGCTGTCAATTTCCCGTTTGTAATACAAAATGACTGAAAAACGGCAAACTTCGCAAGGCTACATTATCCGCATTGTAAAACATTTCGCAACGAAACTTTGGAATATTACCAATTTTGTAATGCTCTTTCAAGCTGTGACGAAATTTTTGTCTAGGCTTGTTGAGATCAAAATTTAGTCTATAATGCAAATGGTCCATTGACCTATGCAAAATTCCAACTGTGAAATGAATCAACATTCAATGACCACATAAAAAACACTCCGTGGTTTATCAGATATAAGACACTCGTGTTTTATACCTGTATGATAAAACAAGCACGGAGGTCCCGTTTAAAATTGTATATCACGAGTGAAAATATCCTGATACTATTGATTTTTCAAAATGTCGCTCTACCGCTGACTTTCATTGTTGGTTTTAATGACGTTGCTAGGCAACAAGTAAGAAATGCGTTAAAACGTGACGTCACTGTTGTTGTACGGCTTCGACAATCTCCTCCGTCTCCTCATCAATACCATTGTTCTGTTCCACTTGGATTACGTGAATTTCCTAACGGAATTAAAATTGCTTTAAAAAAACTTTCCACTCAGCTAGCTTGTTACATTTTAATAAAATCTCTCGTTAACAATTTTAATTGCTTTTTTTTTTCTGTGCTGGTGTTGTGTACTCAGGTGTGAATATGATGTTTGTGATGTTACTCTGAGTGTATATCCACATCGGGCGAGCTCGAAAAATATGCCCGGCCACGGTGGGAATCGAACCTACGACCTTTGGAATACTAGCCCAATGCTCTGCCAACTGAGCTACGCGGTCAGGACGGTTCGAGTAAGTGATATTTCGTAGATTCGATTCCCACCGTGGCCGGGCATATTTTTCGAGCTCGCCCGGTGTGGATATACACTCAGAGTAACATCACAAACATCAAATTTTATAATTGTTATTTTCAATCTTATTGCAAAATTATCACCAGATCAACTGATGACGACCAATTTTCTTAATGCTCGGCTGCTTTTCGCTGATATATATTACATTTATTTCAATTCTAGTTTTACAAGCACTCATACGTCTGTATTCTAAAAGCTCACTCATACTCTCACACTCAAAGAGTGGAAGTTCAATCTGAACTTCCCTCGAGAGTCAGTGCTGTTTTTGAATAGCTGGAGGGCGAGTAGTCACATAGTAAGGTACGACACTAACCCGCTATTCAAAAACAGCAATGACACTCGAGAGAAGCTCAGATTGAACCTCCACTCATTGAGTGTGAGTGTGCTTTTAGAATACAGGTGTAGTGTAAGTTTCTTTCGCCATCTTGCTTATGTTACCAACCCAATAAAAACTTTCTATTTTAAAAGCGCCATTTATCAATTTATTATTCGGTGAATGCAGGTTAAGATGGTTTGCTCAGATGGTGGTTTGCGCAAGATTGATTTACAAGAACAGAAGTTGACTGTGAACGATGCGATACATGAGCAATGGCGAAGAAAAGAATACCAAAAAATCGAACGATGGAAACATTATCCCCCCAATTTTTGTGCTCAAAACTAACTAAAGGCCGCAAACTTGACGATAAAGGAGCCAGACCTTCACTCACCTTAAGTAATTCTTGTTGCTTGGCATCGGCGGCATTCTCAAGACGTTCTGTTTTGGCTTCAATTAAAGCTTGGGCCACGGCAGTTTCTTTTTCTTGTTTTGCTTCCATCAAAGCCCGTGATAGCTGCATCAGTGAGTTCATGCGAGTCTGTGCCAACACCTAGGTATAGAACAAAATGAAAATTTAATTTAGCATATTTAGATCCATCCAACTTAATGCATAGATATCTTATATACTTTTATTCGCCTAGAAGTGCTATTTTCCATGCATTGTAATTTTGTATAAATATCGTTATATTTTGCGAGATTTATTGACTAGTGGATATATTCTTGACTTACAGTCATAGATATCTTATATACACTAGATAGTGCATCTAATTATTCTGCAATTCAAAAATTGAAGCCGTGATTGCAGTCTCAGGTCGTTCCCACGGAACGAGAAGATTCGTATGTTTTCTATTTCTCAAACAGGGAACTTAAACATTAAGTTAACCCTATTCCAAATACATTTTCAAACTATTCAAATGATGAAAGTTATTGTTGTTTTTAAACGTTTATTAGCAAGTGGAAACGACCAACATGGCCGCCATCTATTCTAACAGGGGTAACCGCTATTCTTGGCTTCAATTTTACTAAAAGAGATGCGCTATCTAGTGTGTATAAGATATCTATGACTTAATGGCTAACTAGTCTAATTAACACAATGAGCGTCAGCACTCTCCCCTTGATGAGTAAAACTGCCTGGCATTAGACAGAGTTTAATAATAAAGTAGGGGGCATTTGGATATAATACAGCTTAATGTATTAACTAGACACATAGGCAGATGGTCTGGCCATTGAGGGCCAGCACTCTCCTATTGACAAGCAAAATCGTCTGGCGTTAGGCATAATCAAGTCAGGTGCATCAGGGCCTATTGTAGCGTAAAGGGTTAAATTTTTTCTAAATATTTTCTTAAGGTGGCTCGATATAATTATCACAAAAACCCTGCTCAAGAATCGCGAACAAAACCGGGTGACCATTTTTTACGCGCAGGTTGCGGAAACTGATTAACAAAATGAAAGAACTTCCAATATGACCTGACGTGAGCAGTTGCTCGCGCCATCTCACGACATTGCATGCGCGTGTTCTATAGCGTTTTATGTCAATTGTTGACGTCATTAGAATTTTCCATTTTAGAAAAACAATGCGCTATACCTCTCTCTATTTTGTCTGGTGACCTATGTTCAAATTTTGCGTGCTGTATTGCACCGCTAAAAACTTTCATGATGCAAAAAATAAAAGATTCTGTAATGCCTAAAACATGTTACCGACGAGTACGACATTTTCGCATTTTCAAAAAATGGTGTGGTATTTCACACAAAAAACAACGGGGCATATACCTCTTTCTTTTCAGCCTCAGCGTGTAGCTTGGCTTGCGCCACAGAATTATCTCGGACACTCTCCACTTGCATTTTTACATGAGACAGCATGTTTCTCAATTGTTGCGCTGTCGTAATGATGTTGTTTACTGTCTACAAAAAATAAAACATACAGGCTTTGACTTTACAGAACAGTAACTGATAGAGTTATTCAGTATAAATAAAGTTAAAGTTTCCTGGATCAATAAGAGATGACTCTTACTGAACCTTTAGGAAGAACAGTTTAGAACTGATAAAGCTATTCAGTATAAATAAAGTTAGTTTAGTTTAGGTTTCCTCCTGTAGTAACACTGGATCAATAAGAGATATCCTTACTGGACCTCTAGGAAGAACAGTTTAGAACTGATAGAACTATCCAGTATAAATAAAGTTAGTTTAGTTTAGGTTTCCTCCTGTAGTAACACTGGATCAATAAGAGATGATCCTTACTGGACCTCCAGGGAGAACAGCTTAGAACTGATAGAGCTATCCAGTATAAATAAAGTTAGTTTAGTTTAGGTTTCCTCCTGTAGTAACACTGGATCAATAAGAGATGATCCTTACTGGACCTCTAGGTAGAACAGTTTAGAACTGATAGAGCTATCCAGTATATAAATAAAGTTAGTTTAGTTTAGGTTTCCTTCTGTGGTAACACTGGATCAATAAGAGATGATTCTTACTGGACCTCTAGGAAGAACAGTTTAGAACTGATAGAGCTATCCAGTATAAATAAAATTAGTTTAGGTTTCCTCCTGTAGTAACACTGGATCATTAAGAGATGATCCTTACTGGACCTCTAGGAAGAACAGTTTAGAACTGATAGAGTTATCCAGTATAAATAAAGTTAGTTTAGTTTAGGTTTCCTCCTGTAGTAACACTGCATCAGTAAGAGATGACGCTTACTGGACCTCTAGGAAGAACAGTTCAGAACTGATAGAGCTATCCAGTATAAATAAAGTTAGTTTAGTTTAGGTTTCCTCCTGTAGTAACACTGGATCAATAAGAGATGATCCTTACTGGACCTCTAGGAAGAACAGTTTAGAACTGATAGAGCTATCCAGTATAAATAAAGTTAGTTTAGGTTTCCTCCTGTAGTAACACTGGATCAATAAGAGATGATTCTTACTGGACCTCTAGGAAGAACAGTTTAGAACTGATAGAGCTATTCAGTATAAATAAAGTTAGTTTAGGTTTCCTCCTGTAGTAACACTGGATCAATAAGAGATGATTCTTACTGGACCTCTAGGAAGAACAGTTTAGAACTGATAGAGCTATCCAGTATAAATAAAGTTAGTTTAGTTTAGGTTTCCTCCTGTAGTAACACTGGATCAATAAGAGATTATCCTTACTGGACCTCTAGGAAGAACAGTTTAGAACTGATAGAGCTCTCCAGTATAAATAAAGTTAGTTTAGTTTAGGTTTCCTCCTGTAGATTGAATTTGCGAGTGTAAATTTAATACATTTATTAAACCTATAACCAGGAGCAGTTGTAAAAAATAAAACTATATGTCCCTGACAGGAATCGAACCTGTTGCCTTGCAATCTAATAAATGTATATAAATTTCCACTTGCAAATTTCCACTTGTTAATTAATAATAATAAGACGCATTTTTCTTGATCGTGGGGTTTCCAACTGAAAACTAATTTGCACACGTCACGAATTTAACTCAAACAACTTTATTTTTAATGCACTTAGTCTTTTGGTGAAAAGATTGAGTTTCAAAACTCAATTCAAGATTGAGTTTTTGAGGCCGTTTTACGGTCCTAAAAAAATCCTGAAAAAAACCCCGCCAGTAAACCTTACGTCATCCGACGAAGCTCTACTGGCTACCGGCTTGTATTGAATACCCTGGGAGTGAATATACTGCGGATTTCGACTTACCGTTTCAGCGCTTTAATTTCCGGTAATTGTTTTCCCGTTGAAACATACACGTTTCTAACGGTCAATGTCAATGTTACTAAGTGAAGTCTAGTGGTCTTTGTCCGCTGTTTTCTTGTCCGTTGTTTATCATTTGTAAATGTAAATGTAACTGTTATATTCGTGTTTATCTCGTCTTTGGCAACATTTTGATATATAATTTACAAAGCTTTGTGGATCATTTCATGTTTTTATTGATATTTGGGAAATTGTAGCGTATAAAAGGCTTCAAAATTATTTACTGGCCATTTATACGCTACAATTTCCAAAATATCAATAAAAACATGAAATGATCCACAAACTTTCGTAAATTATATATCAAAATGTTGCCAATGACGAGATAAATACGAATATAACAGTTACATTCACAAATGATAAACAACGGATAAGAAAACAACGGACAAAGACCACTAGACTTCACTTAGTAACATTGACATTGGCCCTTAGCAACTTGTTCGTTTTAACGTTAAAACAATCACCGGAAACGGAAGCCCTGAAACGGTAAATCGAAATCGGCAGTATGTTGAGCACATACCTCCTCAAGATGCCACCATTGTTTTTGTAGATCCGAAGCTGACATGCTTTGTGTTGTCGCTGTTTGAAATCCAACTGGAACAACAGAGACAGAGCCTGCTGTTATCGCTGACAAAGTACTTAAATCCGCTTAAGAAAATATTGAGAAAATATTTTGAAACTCAATCAGACTCGTAAATAGAGGCGGGGGGGGGGGGGTTCTGTTGAATACATGCAGTCCTTAAAAAAACGGTCTGTGGGGCAGATTGTCCGACGTAGAGAAGAAGCCATTAGACATTCTATCCGACCAAAGTGAAGGTTTATTGTTTGTCCGACCGAGTGTATTGGTGGCCGACCTAACTGTACCTTTGCCCAAAGTAAATCAAAATGTACCCTAGTCCAGGAATAGAGAGAGGCTTGTATGTTAAATAGAAATTCAGAGTAATGTATAAAAAGTGAATTAGAAATGTAAATCAAGTGCGGTGTTTTCACCGTGGGGTTCGAAAATTCATTGCCAAGATTCAAATAATTTTTCCAAATGGACCTATTCCCTAATGAACAAAGTTTTGATCTAGACAAGTCTAGACAAAAATTTCATCACAGCTTGAAAGAACATCACAAAATTAGTAATATTCCGAAGTTTCGTTGCGAAATGTTGTAAAATGCGGATAATATAGCCTTGCGAAGTTTGCCGTTTTTCAGTCATTTTGCATTATGCGGGGGAAATTGACAGCCAAATACCCTTTGGATCTGTCAATTTCCCGTTTGTAATACAAAATGACTGAAAAACGGCAAACTTCGCAGGGCTATATTATCCGCATTTTACAACATTTCGCAACGAAACTTCGGAATATTACTAATTTTGTGATGCTCTTTCAAGCTGTGATGAAATGTTTGTCTAAACTTGTCTAGAATAGGTCCACTGTATCTTTTGATACTGGAAATATCTTACCTCCATCAACTGTAACAGTATCGTCTCCTGTAAGAGGGCCTGGAGTTGAACACGCTGAATCAACACTAAAACAAAGAAAGAATATTATAACTTATTAAATGTCAGCACTCTCCCCTTGAAGAGTATAAAACCGTGTTAGACAGAGTAAAATAATAAAGGACAAGCTTTTGTTGCTAAGGATGTAACTACCATCGCTTGCAACGGTTGCAGATGGAGAATTTCAACGTGTTTAGCGAAGACTCTTCGTCTGGAGTCAGAGGTATAACCTCACCTCATTCACCGCTAAGGAGACGTTATTTTGGACCAATATCTGTAAAATTTAGGTCTATGAATTCTATAAATTCCCTCAGAAAACCCTCTAAGTTACTTAACTCTACATTCTATCATTTACAATCTTTGATTGCCCTGCCAATCCAGATGATTTCACCCCCCCCCCCATACTCCCCCCTCAAGTTTCGCCCCTGATTAGGTTCAAAATTGCCGTAGGGTGCATTGACCACAGACACCTTGGCCTTTATCATTAAAGGGGCAGTATCATCAAAATTTATATTCTCTTAAACCAAAGCTTAAACGATACAATACAATACAATAAAACCTTATTTTAACACGGTAAAATCTTCAGTACATTAATTAAATATTAAAAAATAATTACAACTGATTTCCAAGATTGCCGCGTGGGAGTCATTTTACAAATTATAATAATAATTTAAGGAATTCTTAAATAGTGGTAACGAACGAAGCATTCGTATATTTTGAGGCAGGTTATACGAAAGCGCTCGTGAAACTGTATAATAACTTGTTTTGAAGATTTTTGTTCCCATACTTAGTTCTTGAGATATTCCTTTTGTTTGTAACCATGTGACGTCATCTACTCAATTACATATATAATGAGATATAGATAGATATTTATTTTGCCATTATACAGTTACAGTTTTGATAAAATATAAAGATACAATCCATATGGAAGGAAGACTAACAAGCCCGTCAGGGCTTTTCTAGTAGTCCACCCTAAAAAATTTAAAAACAAACTAATATAACAAAGGAGAATAGTGTCAGATAATGTCAGGTTCAAGATATATGAGGTACACTAATACAAATTAACTTTATAAAGTTATAAATTATTTTTATTTACATTTTTTGTGAGTACAACTAATAATCTTCAGAAGAAAGAAGATATAATTTTAGATTGCACTTAAATATGTATTTACTATCGCTATTTTTAATGTACTCCGGCAACATATTCCACACTACTGTGCATCTGTATATCAGTAATTGTTGTGTATCTTTGCTATTTTTGATGGATTTGTTAAAAAAAAAACACGGTATGCTTAATGATGCAGGTTAAATTAACAAACGCGCCGCATCTTTCGAAATATTTTGATAAAAATAGCAAAGATGCACAACAATTGCTGATATCTCATTATATGATGTAATTGAGTAGATGACGTCACATGATTACAAACAAAATGAAATATCTCAAGAGCTAAGCATGGGAACCAAAATCTTCAAAACAAGTTATTATAGAGTTTTACGAGCACTTTCGTTTCAGAAAATAAAAATTTTGATGATACTGCCCCTTTAAAAAGGAATGGGATTGATTGGTAAACATTCTTAACTTCTAGATTCAATATCCCCCTGGCTAGGCGTCGAATTTCCCTGAAACCAATCGACGACAACGGCGTTACTGTTACTTTGGATTGTTGACAAGCTAGAATACGTATTTCTTTTTAAGTGTTTTTTTCTTTCGAAGAAAAACTGCGACTAAAATAGTAATTTACGCATGATTTGATCAACATCTGAATTCCAGCATCAAAATAGTAATGCACAGTGAATAGTACAAAAATTACACCACACGGCAAAAAATTGCCGTCGTTGCCGCAATGATACACGGCATTTTGTTCTCCGCGATAAAATTCAAGCCCTTGAGGTAGAAACGGCTGCGTAATCTTTATGCTTCAAGCATAATCGTTCGAAAGAAAGATTCTATCTATCTATCTATCTATCTATAAGAAGCAAATTGGGTGTTGCAAACTTGCTATGGTATAACAATGTGGCCTATAGCATACAAGATAAGGGGCCCTTTCCATTAACACGACCAAACCGGCCAAATTGTTGAATGGAAGTCAAAACAATTGAACTTCGAACCTATCTGACCGGATAATTTAGATAACATTAGAATGGGGTCCATTTTCGCTATAGATATTTGAGAAACATAGACCAGATCTTTCCATAGATACAGAGAAAAGAATTCGGATCTGACTGGCAGTGTTGTAAATACTCGTTCCAATAGTAACGCGTTACTAATTACAAAATACTTTTTGAGTAATTTTGATAGTAATTTACTTTCTTTACTGAAGTAATTTGTAACGTAATTAATTGCTGTGTTGGTGTAGTGTACTCAGGTGAATAAGATGCTTGTGATGTTACTCTGCGTGTATATCAACACCAGGCAGGCTTGAAAAATATGCCTGCCCACGGTTGGAATCGAACCTACGAACTTTGGAATACTAGTCCAATGCTCTGCCAACTGAGCTACGCGGTCAGGTCGGTTCGAGATGCGATATTTCGAAACTGAGTCTAGTTCCTTCGATACCAATGTAATCTAATAATTATGGTATTTGTTGTGTTACAGCAATTTTCGTCCAAGCACAAACCGCAAACATTTTCGCGCGTTTGTTTACGTTTGAAACGGGGCGTTTACCGTTGGAAACTGAAATCACATTGAAAAGCCTTAAGCTATTTTTGGCGCAACTGTCATGTTTTGATGTGCTTCCGTGCACGTTTCAATATTTCCAAGCCCATGATAATACGTTTTAGTCACAAAAAGTATGAATATAAACAAGTTTGGTCGCTCTTACAATATCGTGAGCTTGGAAATACTGAAAAGTACACGAAAGCACATGAAAACATGAAAAATAACTGAATTAGGCTTTTCACTATAACACGTCACATGAGCAGTGAAACATTCCGTTTCCAACGGTAAACGCCCCGTTTCAAACGTAAACAAACGCGCGAAAATGTTTGCGGTTTGTGCTTGGACGAAAATTGCTGTAATGTAGTGTACTCAGGTGAATAAGATGCTTCACAAGCATGTAATTAATTGCATTTTGAAGGCAACGAGTAAAATTTTCTTAGTTGCTTTTCAACATTAATTGTACATAATCTAAAAGGTAGTAAAACGTTTTTGTATGCTACCTGGTTTAAGAACTCGTGAACTACTACGAATACGATGTTTACAAAATTGGAATATTTTTCAAATAAGCCTGCAATATGTGCAAAATGCGACGTGAGCCTTCACCATTACTTCATGTATTGATGTCTTTTTTAATTTCCCAGCAATTTTGCGCGAAATAATTTTACTCAATTTAGTGTTGTGAATAGTCGAAAGCGGCAAGCATGATTTAAATACAAAAAGTAAAACGAAAGTAATTTTGAAAGTAATTAGTAATTAATTACCTTTTGAAATGTAATTAGTACTTGGTAATTACCTACTTTTTCTGGTAAAGTAATTTGTAAATCTAATCAATTACTTTTTAGGAGAAGTAATTGTAATTTCTACTAGGATTGTTCGGTATACCGATATACCGAAAATATCGGTATTAAATCAATATCGGTATATCGATACCGGATATTCAACCATACCGATACAGTATACCGAAATTTCGGATATACCGGAATTTTTCGGTATACTGTGTTACATTTACCAACTATATGGCAAAACCATAACCTTTATTTTACTACTGAATGGCAATTCAAAGAACTTTCTACTGAAATGATTTAGATTTCAAAACAGCTTCAAAATTATCGTTTTCCCTTTTAGAATTACTCAAAATTACCTTCAAATTTCCATTAAAGAATTTTCCTTTATAATTATCAAAGGAAAACCGGTATACCGATCATATCGGTATAATTTTTTCGGTATACCAATACCGGAAATTTCTCATATCGAGCATTCCTAATTTCTACTCGTTACTTTTTTTCAGTAATTTTTACAACACTGCAGTGACTGGTCTTAATACATTTTTCAGCAACGAAAGCTTGTTCATTTGATTGGCGCTATGTACAGTAATAAAGTACTGTGCGACACATTGGGAAGCAATACAACTTAATCAGGGTGCGAAATAACAGCTGCAGGGTTACCGGTCAAGGTGACCGGCCAACTCAATTTTAGCTTGGACATACCGGATTTCTGGCCGGTCAAATTATTCAGCTTAAAGGAGATTGGCAATAAAAAATTAGTTTAGTTCATTTGAAAGAACTCTTAAAACTATATATTAAACTCTATTACAGATTGTTTAGATCTTGCTTAGTTTTCAAAATATTTCGACTGAAAAAAGTGAGCTGTTCGCCATCTTGGATTATTGAGGATATGCATGTTACGTCAAGAGAGGGGTCACGCTAAGTTTTTATCTTGAGAGTAAGCGATCAATATGAGTCCAAAACTTCGTTTCTGGTTGCTGTCTGAAATTTAGAAATGATTAAAAACATTTCAAACAATTTTGGATTGTTACTCGGTCATTTTCGAGTAGTTTTATATGGTTAACCCAACTCCTGACGTCATCAAAACCATAGTTAATGAGGTAAAGAATTTTTCCAAGATGGCGGGACAGCTCATTAATTTCGGTCTAAATATTTCGAGAACTAAGCAAGATATGACAAATCGGTAATAAAGTTTAATATATAATTTTAAGAGTTCTTTTGAATGAGACAAACCATTTTTTTATTGCCAATGTCCTTTAAAGCAAAGCCTAGTAAGTATACCCCTAAAAATGTGACTATTTTCCCATCTTTTTAGCCTTATACTGTATTCAGTAATTAAAAACTCCTTCACATAAAACAGCTTACATTGCACTAAAAGCATGACTTTTAACTTGTAAACCAAAAGCATGGCCATGCGCTTTGTGTGACGTGGAATAGCTACCGCACATTGGAGTTCTTTTCCCGCAAAATATTCGACAACATCTTATGGTTCTTAATTATAATACTTGAAAACTTTGTTTTGATTATTAATTGAAATGAAGATTAGTTTGTTCTTTTACCGAAAGTGAGCGGTCAAAATGATCGGCAAGGTAAGAATTTGACTGGACAACTCCGCATTCTGGCTGGGCATTGTCTGTTGACCGGCCGTTATTTCGCGCCCTGTTAATGGGTTAACATTTCTTATCATCTGTGTAGGTATCAGTATTTTGTGGACAGCCAATTTCAGTTCTATGTTTGCGATGTTACTCTGAGTGCATATCCACACCGGGCGAGCTTGAAAAATATGCCCGGCCACGGTGGGATTCGAACCTACGACCTCTGGAATACTAGCCCAATGCTCTTCCAACTGAGCTACGCGGTCAGGACGGTTCGAGTAAGTGATATTTCGGAACAGAATCTAGTTCCTTCAATACCAATGTGTTCTAGGAATTTTTTTTTATATAGATATTTTACTCAAAACGTCCTGACCGCGTAGCTCAGTTGGAAGAGCACTGGGCTAGTATTCCAGAGGTCGTAGGTTCGAATCCCACCGTGGCCAGGCATATTTTTCAAGCTCCCCCGGTGTGGTTATACACTCAGAGTAACATCACAAACATATTATTCACCTGAGTATACAATACCGACACAGAAAAAAAAAATTTAAAAATTTCAGTTCTGTTTGGTATTAAGTGTTGACTCACCTCATTGATCGCGATGGTAATCCTGCAAAAAAACAAATAAAAATTTGAGTTATGATGGATTAAAAATAATATGGATAAAATTAAGGGTAATTCCACCATGGTAGTGATGACATTTTTCAATTCCCACCGTGGCCAGGCATATTTTTCAAGCTTGTCCGGTGTGGATATACACTCAGAGTAACATCACAAACATCATTAATTAACCCATTGAGTCGCATTGCGCCCTGATGCACCCTACTTTAGTATTTTACTCTGTCTAACGCCAGACAATTTTACTCATCAAGGGAAGAGTGCTGGCACTTAATGGGTTAACTGGCCTATCTACCCATGTGTCTAGTTAACCCATTGAGTCGCATTGCACCCTGATGCACCCCACTTTAGTATTTTACTCTGTCTAACGCCAGACTATTTTACTCTGTCTAACGCCGGACGATTTTACTTGTCAAGGGGAGAGCGCTGGCGCTTAATGGGTTAACTGGGCTATCTGCCCATGTGTCTAGTTAACCCATTGAGTCGCATTGCACCCTACTTTTATTAGTATTTTACTCTGTCCAATGCCAGATGATTTTACTTGTCAAGGGGAGAGTGCTGGCGCTTAATGGGTTAATAAGGTGTTATATAAAATAAATTCTACTAACCGGCAAGAGAAAGTCTTTTCTTGCTCATCGGACTATCAGACGACTCTCGTTTCTTCCTCTTGTAAGGAACAAACAGCCGCACAGGGCCAGCAAGAGTGTTGTCGTCACAACACGTTGAACACGTACAGGAGAGAGCATGAGGCATGATGATCCCCTCTTCAATCAAACATTGCAACGTACGGCCTCCGTAACGTATACTGCGTTTCCAATCTTTTGAAGAGGCTCGACCACACAACGCTTCAAATTCACTTGGAGTGTACCAGTTGCCATTGTGCTGCAAGAACAGAATGAACAACTTTAGAACAAAACCATGGGCGGATTAACTGGGAAGGGGTGCAACTTATTATTCTACAATTCAAAAATTGAAGCCGTGATTGCAGACTCAGGATATTCCCATGAAATGAGAAGATTTGTATGTTTTCTATTTCTTAAACAGGGAACTTAAATATTAAGGTAAACCTATTCCAAATACATTTTTAAACTATTCAAATGATGAAAGTTATTGTTGTTTTTTAAGCGTTTATTAGAGAGTGGGATGCCACCATTATGGCCGCCATCTATTCAAATTGGGGTAACCGCTGGAACATTCTTGGCTTCAATTTTACTAAAAGAGATGCCATATCTAGTCTACATATGATATCAACGGTAGTTCAACGTTTTCTGACAAAATTTCTAACTTTCAAACATTAAAAACGTGAGAAACTAGCATACCAAAAATTCACAAATTACCACTAAATAAATATAACTACGTCATTGTATGAGGAAATCTCTATAAAGTATTCCCAGTCAATTTTAGCAAATATTTCAAGCACTAAACAGTGAAAAATGCATCGCAAATTTCCTTAAAATTGGCAACGTCACACCAATTTCGTAGCTACAAATGTTATAAAATACAAAACAAAGACAAAAACATTTACCTTGAATACTTTGTCGTGGCTTAGGCATCTTTTTAAAACAATTAGACCAGTTTATGCTTCAATATTACTCTTTTAAAGTGGAAAATATAGTGAAACAACAAAAGTGCCGAGAACTTTGGCAATACATGTGACATCACAGATTGCAACTAGGTTTAGACTGTGACGTCAGGAAGTTTCCTATCAAGTTATTTTAGAATCCATGGAGACTGTGACGTCAGGAAGTTTCCTATCAAGTTATTTTAGAATCCATGGTTACACCTCAGAGTACCTATGCACAAAAAAACACCCATATCCCAAAACCCCACCCACCTTTACACATTTCCCTCTTCCTCCTGATCCGAGTTTATTTTTATGCATCTCGCCCACCTCCTCACGGCATCGCACGATCAAGATGTCACTGTTCATCGCCTCTTGCCATTTTGCTCGGGCTTGGGCGGCTTGGCTAACTGGAACATTGACCGTAACCTGCCCTGGTTCGGGTGTTTTATATCCCTCTTCGGCCTGTAATATCCCTGGATAAAATAAAATACAAAATTTCAAAAGGGTTACATTTAGCATTTATCTTACAATTTTTCTTGCCCAATGATTTGTACCTTCAGGGTGTTTGCCAGAAAAAGAAAGTTTTGTCCGTTAAATGTAAATTGGGAAAGTTTTTTTGACCGATCAAAGTCCTTGTGTAGGAATAAATAGTGTTTTTTCCAACATGTTTCTTCTTACATGCAAACAAGTAACAGCGGTAGATTGGTTTTGTACATTATTTTCATTTCCGGTGAATGAACACTGAAAAATGCACCCGATGGCACTTCATTTTGTATATTTCATTTCCGGTGAATGAACACGGATGCACACCGATTACACTTTGTTTTGCACTTTTCATTTCAGTGAATACACACAAAATATTAATGGAACGCGGTACATTTTGAGAAAATAGTTAATGGGAAAAAGTAAATAAAACGTTCTTTGATATAATAATATAAAATCAAATGCAATGCACTTTCTCATCAGAAAAAATGAAAATCTTCCAGTTGGGAAAGCCCCCTAACTACTTCAATTGGGAAGAGTCCGTCAAACGGACAGTATATGGACTAGCTAACAACGAAGGGTGGAGTGTTTTCATACAATTTTGAGTTTTCCCAACTTCCACGAGTGTTGATATAACTATATATCACTATATATCAACATATAACTGTATATCAATATAACTATATATCAACACGGAAAAAATGTTTTATATTTTTTTATAATATAGCAATGTCAAAAGCCCGAAGGATAAGAAAAATTTCCGTGTTTACAAGCGGCGGAAAATTTGCCGTGTTGACATTGAGTTATATCAACACGGCTCTTAGCCAATCAGCGTTCAGAATTTACAAATGCTATATTATAATTGTCGATATAAACTGGCCCTCTGTCAAATGCCAGACAATTTTATTCATAAGGCCAATGGAACTGTAGGTTCTGTTTACCGTCCACCGCCCGCATGTGCCTGCAACTACCGCAAGACTTTTTCATTATTCTTAATGATATTTATCATTTGTCATTATTTTTACTTCTACGCATCGAAACTTTCAAATATACATCAAATCTTCAATATAAAAAGCCGTACATCGCTGATGTATGACGGATCAGTTCGGTACAGTCGTAAATTCGCGAGTCTGATATATGCAAATTCAAAAACAATGGGTGACAAAGAAATTTTCAACAAAGGAAAGCCCAAAAATAATAACAGAATGCTGGACAAAAGTGTTGATGGTCGAGATCAAGGATCACTTTTGGTCGGAAAATAGATAACAAAAATAATGAAAAATAGGTACGCAATGCGTACATGTGGCTAGCCTGGTAAACTTTAACTCCCCAAACCCTCCTCCAAACCCAGAAAGCCTGCCATGCTGGTTAACTTTAAATTTAATAGTAATAAGAAGACACACCACGATGGTCGGAATGCGCAAATTTTCTCCCACTTGTGCAGGCTCATATTGTCAGTGGAGTTTCACGGTACACTTGAAAAATACCGTGTCATATCTCGTCGCTTCCCATGTAAATAGCGAATTCATGAATAACACTTGAATAAACACAAATATGTGAATTTGCGCGCTAGGCTTTTGAATATAACGATTGTAAAAAGTTTCCGTGTGATCTATTAGCAATTTAAAAGATACCTAAACTGTAATACTGCCATATATTTAATCTCGCGTTTGTTATTTGCGCAGCAGCAGTTTTGCCGTGGAATTAAAATTGCGTGTCATATGATATTTTAATAGGCAAATAGCGTTTGCGATATAGGCCTAGCAATATTAGCAAACAAATACACTGAAATCTTGGTTAGCACACCAACTTTTGCCACTTTTAATGCAATATAAGTCAACTTATAAGAGAACGTGAGACAAATCATGCTGAATTATTCGACTATATAACTCCTAAGACAGACGCAATAACCTTTATAGGTTTATTACAAATATGTAGACATTTGAGACGCCGTCAATGTCTGAAGAAAGGTATACTTAAAGCCTTTAAATAAACGAGTTCGATGTACAGTTTCTGGTCTTTTACCATAATTATCCAATGCTGGTTTTATTCGCTGCATTATAAACGTACCTCCTCCAAACAATACCCTTCTTTAAAATACCAAACATTTCGAATGCAATTGAGATATGAAATCTCAACAAGAAGACAATTCAAGATGGCAAATGGCCCGCAAATCAGTCAAAAGTGCAAATCAAAACCCATATTTACACGGCGAGTACGCGCAATTTCTGATCGGTTTCGTCACCATAGGTTGAAGCCATGAAGATAAACTTTATTTTAATTTTCTGGTTTAACAACCTCACCAGTACTGCGTCGTAACAAACTAACAACATCACTAGTATTGCCTCGAAATGCAAATGTGAAATGTCGGCAGAAAAATACGGGCGCTTCCGATTGCTCCCGATACTTTACGAAAATCCGGACTGGACACCATGATCATCATCGCTCATCGCGTTTGTGTAGTGTGTACTATGTGATAATGGCTAGCCCGCAAACGGGCTAGCCACAAAAATGAATAATGAAAAAAACCAGCATCAGATTTTTTAAATTCTCGGACGGTAAACAGAATCAACAGTTCCATTGGGCTAAGGGAACTCTCCTGCTCAATAGGTGAAATTTGTCTGGCATTAGACAGAGTAAAATAATAAAGTAGGGTGGATTACAGCATCATGGCACATTGCCACTCAATGAGTTAATTAATGGTAAAAATTGAATATCATGTCAGTTCAGCAATTTGGAAATTCTATAACATGGGAATTCTATAATGACCAATAATGATAAGAGTTTTTAAAGTGTCTGTATAGTGACTATAGTTAATTAATTAAACGTAAAAACTTTTGTTTGTGTTAGATTTTTCCAAGCTTGCCATTAGCCTATATGGCAATGGCCCTGCATTCGGAAAGTGAAAATGCAGTCCGGGTCGGGTTGTGTTTTCTCTGACTTAGCATTTTATTTCTTGAAATGTTTCCCCATCTTTTCTAATTCTGAAAAGGTTAGGTTAAGGGGCCACGTCGTCCATATTCATGTTGCCAGGAATAACGTCAAATCGACGATATGCGTGGGTGGGTTTTTATGTGAACTTATCAACGTAATCTGGTGGCAATTTGGCAATCAATGTCCAAAGTAACTATCACAGTACAGATTTTGTATCATAAATACAAAAGTCAAAATACGACTGAGTGTAACGATCGATGTTATCTGGAGTTGGTGGGTGGGAGAAAAAATAAGGTCGATTCGATGTTATTTGTGGAAACATGAATATGAATGTGGCCCCTAAATAGCCGGCCGTATGGTCACATTGATAGCATACATGGTAAACCTTCAGAAACCATTCAAGGAATCTAAATTTTTCCTGTATGACAGATGAAGGTCGACAATGTAAACAAAATAGCACGCAAACAACATCAACGACTTCACTAAACTACTACACGTAAACAACATCAATGACTTCACTATTTAGTACTATATAAACCTCACATCTATACATACAGAATCTCCTAAGACAGAACTTAAAACCAACCTTGTGATATCTGAGAGAGACTAGCAGCGGCTTCCAAACCTGCAACGCGAAGAGCTTCGCTTTGTATGGGCCCCAAATTGTTTGGAATTTGTTGGACGTGTAACACAGCCGGTGGCTGGCTGCCATCGGCACTCGTCGATAGGGTAACGGTGCTTGTAGAAGCAGGAAAAGTGAACCTTGTGTTGGCGACTTCTATCGCTGCTTGCTGTCCTTCTTCGCTACTTTCTGTCGTGTTTTGATAAACCTCAGCTACCCCTTCGTGCTCGCTCGGAATCGTGTCGGAGATGTCGATTTGTTGAGCAACGTCGTGTTCGGCGAGCGAGTACTCGTCGTTCGACCTCGTAATTTCGGCTTCCATCGCTTTCAACGGCTCTCTTTTGCACGCAAAAGGCAGATGGGTTTTGGGAAATGCTTCCAAGGTACGCGGAACGTGCACGTTTACGGTTCTCGTCAAGAAAAATGCTGAAAAACACGAGGCTTTTCTAAAGGATTTTAGATTTTTTTGCTTTTCGGAAGACGCTGCTGGGGGGACTTTTATTGTCGAAGCGTGTTCGGGTGGGGTATACCGGCATGCAAAGCGGGTGCTACTGAGCTCTATAGTACTGGATTGGTCTTGGAGGGAGAATCACGGCTAAACTGGATAGCTCTTCTAAACCGTTATTCCTAGAGGTTTATGGTAACGATCATCTCTTACTGATCCAGTGTTACTACAGGAAGAAACCTAAACTAACTTTATTTATACTGGATAGCTCTATCAGTTCTAAACTGTTCTTCCTAGAGGTCCAGTATTAAAGAGTCATCTCTTACTGATCCAGACATCCAGTGTTACTACAGGAGGAAACCTAAACTAAACTAACTTTATTTATACTGGATAGCTCTATCAGTTCTAAACTGTTCTTCCTATAGGTCCAGTAAGGATCATCTCTTATTGATCCAGTGTTACTACAGGAGGAAACCTAAACTAAACTAACTTTATTTATACTGGATAGCTCTATCAGTTCTAAACTGTTCTTCCTAGAGGTCCAGTAAGGATCATCTCTTATTGACCCAGTGTTACTACAGGAGGAACCCGAAACTAAACTAACTTTATTTATACTGGATAGTTCTATCAGTTCTAAACTGTTCTTCCTAGAGGTCCAGTAAGGATCATCTCTTATTGATCCTGTTTTATTACAGGAGGAAACCTAAACTAAACTAAATTTATTTATACTGGATAGCTGTATCAGTTCTAAACTGTTGTCCTTAGAGGTCCAGTAAGAGTCATCTTTTATTGATCCAGTGTTACTACAGGAGGAAACCTAAACTAAACTAACTTTATTTGTACTGGATAGCTCTATCACTGAGTTCTAAACTGTTCTCCCTAGAGGTCCAGTAAGAGTCATCTCTTATTGATCTCACAACTTTTCAGCAAGATGTGTTCGCACTGCTTGTTCCCAGTTGTTGACAAGTCTGGAACAAGTTGTTATCACCTTGTAACAAGGTTGATGAGGCCAACAGACTCGCAACAAGTTGTTCCAACAAGTCTGATATCGTCTGCACGTAACACGTCGACGACAACGAGCTCGTAGCAACTTGTTACGAACAGCCTGTATTAGTCTTGTTGGAACAACTTGTAGCAAGTCTGTTACCGTCATCAACCTTGTAACAAGGTGATAACAACTTGTTCCAGACTTGTCGCAACAACTGGGAACAAGCAGTGCGAACATATCCTGATATCGACTTCACAACAACCTTGTTACAACTCGTTTGCACATCTATAACAATTACAAAAATAATTATTAAACTCGGACAATCCAGTATGTACAGTTCATTGGGGATATAGTTTTAATTATAAATTTTTATCATATTTATATAATTTATACAAGCATTTACCCGTCGTTCTCTTCCACAATAAAAACACTATTTCGACGACTGTTCAAAATTTTCTGTCCTCGTGCGCGAACGACGCGCGCGCGTTCTGTCAATCGCGCGCTGAGCACACGCGTGTGTCGCGCAAATTCCACGCAAAGCTGCGCGGGCTTTATCGCATAGTCTTGGGAACTTGGCGCCAGGACGGCCAGTTGAAACGAATCTTTAGATTCAATAATGGTTATGCTTAGACCATAACCTCTGTCTTCTAAGGGAATGAACTTCTCGACGGGGCTGCCGTCAAGCAGCAAGTCCTGGTCTAAGTTATGACCCAATATGCAATTTATGGAACAAGAGGCTCTGTTCATGACGTATTCAAGAAGTCGGGTCGCAGCGGACGCTGGGAGAATTAGAAACGCCAATTGCATGATGGTACTGCTCGTGATGGCTTCGACAAAAGATGATACGTTGCTACGACGTAACCGCAGTTCCCAAAGTCGAGGAATGGCGCCTGGAATAGAGAGAAATGAATGAGTCAATATCGACAGTGAAGTTGTGACTAGTGGATAGTTCTATCAGTTCTAAACTGTTCTTCCTAGAGGTCCAGTAAGGATCATCTCTTATTGATCCAGTGTTACTATAGGAGGAAACTTAAACTAAACTAACTCTATTTATACTGGATAGTTCTATCAGTTCTAAACTGTTCTTCCTAGAAGTCCAGTAAGGATCATCTCTTATTGATCCAGTGTTACTACAAGAGGAAACCTAAACTAAACTAACTTTATTTATACTGGATAGCTCTATCAGTTCTAAACTGTTCTTCCTAGAGGTCCAGTAAGGATCATCTCTTATTGATCCAGTGTTACTACAGGAGGAAACCTAAACTAAACTAAATTATTTATATTGGATATCTCTATCAGTTCTAAACAGTTCTTCCTAGAGGTCCAATAAGAATCATCTCTTATTGATCCAGTGTTACTACAGGAGGAAACCTAAACTAAACTAAATTATTTATATTGGATATCTCTATCAGTTCTAAACAATTCTTCCTAGAAGTCCAGTACGGATCATCTCTTATTGATTCAGTGTTACTACAGGAGGAAACCTAAACTAAACTAACTTTATTTATACTGGATAGCTCTATCGGTTCTAAACTGTTCTTCCTATAGAGGTCCAGTAAGAATATCTCTTATTGATCTAGTGTTACTACAGCAGGAAACCCAAACTAAACTAACTTTATTTATACTGGATAGCTCTATCAGTTCTAAACTGTTCTCCCAAGAGGTCCAGTAAGGATCATCTCTTATTGATCCGGTGTTACTACAGAAGGAAACAAAATTTCTGACCATACCTTCAGTCCCAACAGGCAGTGAAAAGATATTGAACGAAGTAAAGCATCTCAGGGTGCTGCTGCTCTCCAAATTCATCGGATAGTAAACTGTGACGTCTTCGGGAAATACAACGCCTTGATGTTTCAAACAGGAGCGAAGACTTCCAGCTAGGCACGAGAGAATGACATCACATACTAAAAATAAAAAATACGTCATATATAGAATGGCTGGAATTTGGTTCATAAGGGACTCTTGTTATCGTGTCTCATGAAATTTTTCCCTGAGCATATAAAAAGATTGTTTGAATATCTATCTTTATACAGTTGCTGGCAGCAAACTAAACTAATTCAACTTTCAGATGTTAGTTTGGACGTTTGTGCATGACTCCATATGAAAAAACCATATTCAACGTTGAATCTTTTAAATAAATAATAAAACAATTATTGAATTCGGTTTTTGCCAGATAGAAGTAGTCAGACGTTTGCATGTTAAGGCCGACCGATATAAAACAGTCGCATGCAGCTCGCTTACAAATGGACCAATTTGCATTATAGACTAAATTTTGATCTAGACAAAAATTTCATCACAGCTTGAAAGAGCATCACAAAATTAGTAATATTCCAAAGTTTCGTTGCGAAATGTTGTAAAATGCGGAAAATATAGCCTTGCGAAGTTTGCCGTTTTTCAGTCATTTTGTATTACGCACGGGAAATTGCCAGCCCAAACGGGTGTTGGGGCATCAATTTCCCGTTTGTAATGCAAAATGAGTGAAAATTGCAAACTTCGCAAGGCTATATTATCCGCATTTTACAACATTTCGCAACGAAACTTTGGAATATTACTAATTTTATGATGCTCTTTCAAGCTGTGATGAAATTTTTGTCTAGATCAAAATTTAGTCTATAATGCAAATGGTCCATTGAGTTGTACTATGACGTAAATCAAGCACCGGCCCAATTCGTCTGAGGCAACGTATGGGCAAGTTATGGGCTTAATTTACACAGTACAACTCAAGTTGTAAGCAGGTTGCATGCGACAGTTTTAGGCAAAAGTTGTGTTATCTAAATCGTCGTTTATATGTCTGATTTCGTATAATCAAGTTGCAGTGTTTTCGTATCTTTTGCTTTGTTCGTTGTGCGGTCCACCTGTTTCAGTAATACAATGTAATCAGCACGCGTGCGGCGTTGCTAGGGATATATTTATATAGTGATCTTAACAACACAGCCAAATATAACATTGTGTTTGACCGAGGGGGTTTTGCCAGATCTCTCTTACATTGTTGAACGTTGCGTAATGAAAAATGTTCATACAAACGAAAACAATGAAATGACAGCAGATCAAGATTTTGGGATTTATATACGCGATATAACTAATTTGTTAATAAAGGGTTTTGTATATAGGTCGAAATTCGAGCGTGAATTTTTTATTCGAGAGTTTTTTTTATTTGAGACAGTTGTCAAGCTCTAACCAACTGAGCTACAGAGAGACAGTTGTCGAGCTCTAACCAACTAAGCTACAGAGGCCAGTTGTCGAGCTCTAACCAACTGAGCTACAGAGAGACAGTTGTTGAGCTCTAACCAACTGAGCTACAGAGAGACAGTTGTTGAGCTCTAACCAACTGAGCTACAGAGAGACATTGCAGTTGTCGAGCTCTAACCAACTGAGCTACAGAGAGACAGTTGTCAAGCTCTAACCAACTGAGCTACAGAGAGACAGTTGTCGAGCTCTAACCAACTGAGCTACAGAGAGACAGTTGTCAAGCTCTAACCAACTGAGCTACAGAGAACC